>CAXITT010000166.1:628906-738745 GCA_964033795.1 Lymnaea stagnalis | reverse complement strand
ATCTTTCAAAAGGAACGGTTGAGGCGACAACACTAGACACATTTGTGTCTATTGCCTCAAGCCTTCAAACCCCCAGTGCATGATTCCCTCACAAAGTGGCACTGGAAATCTGTGAAATTTCCTCATCAACACCAGGAACAGAAACATTGCAAATCCCATCTACATGCATAGGAGCCAAAATGATCAATAAATTGATCGTGGGCCCTTAAGATATAGAAGAAGAAGAAGAAGAAGAAGTTCAGCACAACAAGGACCCAGATCCTTCTCAATGGAGCCAACTTCCCACCACAATCATGATTGAAATCTACAAGAACTTGGTTGATGTCGACAGGGTTGCACTGGCCAGGGTAATGAAATTTTATTTCGAAATATGGATATATTACTGGACAGGGATAGATAGTACTTGGGTGAGGACAAACTTTTCAATGATTGTTTGCTTTTAAATGTATACATTTCTGTAGATGCAGATTTTTGTTTGAAGAGCAGTGGGCCTAGCACCAGGCTGGGGTACTACGCTATATGAATCCTACTAATAATACTAATAAAAATAATAAACCCTATATTATTGTATTATTATCAAATGATACAATAATAATGGTTGGCTATTGATGGCGACTTGGAGATAGAAGTCTGGTTGATAGAGAGATAAGTGTAGTAGACAAATGGACTAATCTGGGATCCACACCACCTGCAATAAGTGAATCGAGTGTTTACATGGATGCGAGTTGATAAATAGTTTCGAGACATTTCAAGACAACAAGGTCGAGTTTAAGCATGTGGCATGAGGTTATCAACGGGATGTGGGAAAGTCTGCACTTTGAACTGCGTGTTAGGGCTTTTGCAGGACACGATGTTGAGGTAGTACATGCCAATGTGTGCATAGCAGCACTCTCTTGGTTGACAACATGATAAATGACATGGGCTAAAATCAAACGCAAATAGAGGAAACGCTACGACGGAATGCGTTGCAAAAAGAATAATTAAAAACGTATTTTTGCATAGGAAAACGGATGAAGCAGTGTACTATTGTGTTAGCCCGGATGGTAGAGAGCGTGAGTTCGGACAATACCAAAATATGAATAATCAAAATTGACCAGTTAATGAATGAGTAAATGAATGAGAGGTTGCATGTATGAATTAACGTAATGATGGGTGCAAGTATTAATAAATAAATGAGCAGTTAGGTGTGTGAAACAATCTCATGTTGGGTGCAAGGATGAGTGAAAAAATGAGAAGTTGGTACAGTTCGTTCTAAACAAATCGCCCCCCCCCCCCAAAAAAAAAATTTATCTGTCAAAAGGAATTTGTGAATCCTCAAATCGTTGCTAAATTCTTAAAGNGTGTTAGCCCGGATGGTAGAGAGCGTGAGTTCGGACAATACCAAAATATGAATAATCAAAATTGACCAGTTAATGAATGAGTAAATGAATGAGAGGTTGCATGTATGAATTAACGTAATGATGGGTGCAAGTATTAATAAATAAATGAGCAGTTAGGTGTGGTAAACAATCTCATGTTGGGTGCAAGGATGAGTGAAAAAATGAGAAGTTGGGACAGTTCGTTCTAAACAAATCGCCCCCCCCCCCCAAAAAAAAAATTTATCTGTCAAATGGGATTTGTGAATCATCAAATCGTTGCTAAATGCTTAAAGCACGATGACATAATACGCATGTGCCGAAACATAATTTTAAAAAACAACGACAAACAAACACATTTGAAAAATCTTCTCTAGCGTCATTTCATTTACTAAATAACGCAACCTGTCCAAATTTTTTGGGTCCTGGCATTCAAAGCCCCATCTAATATGACCACGCCCTTAAATTGCACTCTTATTTTCTTTGCTAAGGTGTCCAAGACCTGGTACGAAGTCTTCCACGTTCCATCACTATGGAGGTCGCGAGTGATTAATTTTGGCGAACGTTTGGGTAAACGAGATATGACAGGTGAGGTTTTATATAGTCTGAAACAGCATCGCCAATGTCTTCTGGTACAGTAACGTAGCCACCATACACATTTACACTAAGATACTTTTGAAACTAACATTCCGGTACAACTAGCAATACTGTTACAACTGATTGAGTTATACACCTATAGAACTAACACTGGTTAAAAAAAATAGTTTCTAGTCAACGTATCATGCAGGTACATCTAACATACTGGCGCCACTAATTTAGCTGTATAACAACCGAAATTATAACTTAAACAACATTCCTTAACATGGCATTCCAAAACAAATAAAATATTGCTACAAACTAACATATATTCTGCCATAAGAAATCACACACTGGTGGATTGTGAGCGTAGGCGTGGTCCAAAAGTCGTCATAAAATGTATCCAGCCATGGTAATCACTTCATAATCAATTACATTTTCTCTTATTCGTCATCCTTTAAGTTGCACCATTTGTACTTAGGCCGTGTTTGTTGGTTACGTCTTCTTATTTATTTCTCATTAGGACAGAACGCGATCAAATTCGTAAAGAAGTTCCCGACTTGTCTTGAAGACATAGAGATCAGATTAATACTTATGTCTGGGCTTGAAGCTAAAAAAGCTAAAAAAGTTGTCAAAGACTTCAAAGAGTTAGCTGCATGTTTGGATGACGCCAAACTCCGAAGTATTTCGATTTCATGTTGTTGCCTACACTGTCTCAGCGAGGACAAGAAAAAAGATGTAGTCGACACTTTAAAGAGATTACTTCGCAATCAACATGCGATGAGGGTAAACAAACAATAATCAATCTGTTACTTATCTTGGATATAGTACCAGTATACATGGACACCTGAGACAAACTTTGGGATCGGAGAGAACGTGTGTTAATTTAGTTAATTGGTTGTCTAACGTTGTTGCTAGGTTTTCTGGCAGGGCTCTAGGCTACATGTATTCTTTTTTTTTCTTTTTTTTTTAATTTTTTAATTTTTTTTTTTACTTTTTTTTTTTTTTTTTTTTTATTTCGCTTCGAACTTTTTGGGTTGAAGCGTGGGTTTGTAATGCACAAAAAAAAAAAAAAAAAATTTTTTTTAATTTTTTTTTTTTCTTTTTTTTTTTTTTACTTTTGTACTGCGCTTCGAACATTTGGGGATGAAGCGTGGGTTTGAAATGCACTTTATTATTATTATTATTATGGCAGGGCTCTAGACTCCACGTATTGAGGCAGGGCTCTAGACTACAATTTATTATTGCAGGTCTATAGGCTCCATGTTTTCTGACAGGGCTCTAGGCTACATGTATCCTTGCAGGTCTTTAGGCCCCATGTATTCTGGCAGGTCTTTAGGCCCCATGTATCCTTGCAGGTCTATAGGCTCCATGTTTTCTGACAGGGCTCTAGGCTACATGTATCCTTGCAGGTCTTTAGGCCCCATGTATTCTGGCAGGGCTCTGGGCTCCATATAATCTTTTTGATAATTTCATTTTAAAAAAAAATAAAACTAGATTTTCTAAATAAAAAAGTTTAAGACTTTTGAAACGTTAAATATTTATATATATATATATATATATAAGTCTCTGCGGTAATATATTGATTTTTTAAGCCATTAATTTAAAGAAAAATCTAATTCAGTTGATGACAATGTAAACGATGTTTAATATTTCAGTTCTTTTTTTAAAGTCTGTTTCTTTCCATGTAGCATTGCATAAATTGTGATAACACTTACATTTTGAATTTAGAAATTTCAAACGGAAGCCTCATTCTTTGACCTTGAGAGGGGTCTTGAAATTCTTAAAGGTTTAGCTGAGGCCTCTGCATCTACTATACAAGACCTTTCTCTAAAGGACTTGTTTCTGGATGGAGTGTATATGTACCGTGAGGGACGGGTATTGACAGAGTTGCAGGTCATTGTCACATCACTTTAATATCACTATTCACTGGATGTTGTCGTTTGTCTATCACTTAAAGATAACATAATTACACTGCATTCATATCATGAAAGCTTATTGATCGTGTTATCTTAACATTTTATTTTGCTATCTTACTTGCTTATCTTATTATTTCACTTGGTTATCTTATTTTGTCTATTGTCCCGTTGTTTCTATATAAATATTTTATTTTTTTTTAAATTAAGTAATAGAGTCCATGTTCTCTCACTTGTAAATCCAGCAGAGACTTTGGCAGATTATTTGAAATATTTCTTTAGTTTTAATTTTTAACCTCCTGACAGACAAATAATTTTGTTTAATTTTTAAAAATTTACAGAAATTCAGAGGCCTCTCTCGTATTCACTTCGATTACAATTTAATATGTGAAGAACTGGCAAAAACCTGGGTCACGGGATATCCGAATCTCGCGCTCATTGGCCTTTATGCATACGAATATGTTCATCCCAGTATGTTTGATTGTTTGTTGGTTATTTATTTTGGTGAATATTTTCTTTAATCGTGTATGTATTTAAGAGAAATGTACGTGAATGTGCTTTGATGTAAATTTATTGACCAGCCACAATTTGTTTTGTTTGTAAAAATGTTAGTGTCATATGTACCGACTTAGGATGAAATCTTCTAATTTAGAGTCAGACGCTTCCATGATATTGAAAACGTTATATATACCATTTAAAAAAAATTTATTTCCTCATAAAAACGTTAAAACAGTGTCTTACTGTGTCTGCATGCGCCATCTTGAGTCGTAGTTACATTACTGTGTAAAGCTTTATTTCCATATATAAGTACACCTTAAATGAGAACAAAACCATCAAGTGTATGTTGTTGCTTTTTTAAAATCACACATTACAAACAAGATCCTGTTATACCCTCCACTCAATCAGATCACGTCATAAGCTGCGAGACGTGGAAGTCATTGGTCAACACGCATCCAAAGTTGTTGGTTAAGTTTGAAGCCGCAGAGATCTCCGACTCTAAGCAAATGATTGACATATTATCACCGGCTATACCCCTGATCGATTTATCATGGTACACATTTAAATACACAAGAGAATTCGAGGTAGTTGTAACGTTTTTCGTTTGGCTTTTGCCATAATTTCTTGAAGTACAAGGTGCAATTTTATCCTACGCCTGCAACGGATGCAATTCAAAAATAATGTTTAGTAATTATTTTAAATCAAGTACAAATTATTTCAGTAAGTGATAACCTAATGAAAGAGTGCTTTGTTGATTCATGCTAACAAGTGGTAACCTAATGAAAGAGTGGTTTGTTGATTCATACTAACAAGTGATAACCTAATGAAAGAGTGGTTTGTTGATTCATGCTAACAAGTGGTAACCTAATGAAAGAGTGGTTTGTTGATTCATGCTAACAAGTGGTAACCTAATGAAAGAGTGGTTTGTTGATTCATGCTAACAAGTGGTAACCTAATGAAAGAGTGCTTTGTTGATTCATGCTAACAAGTGGTAACCTAATGAAAGAGTGCTTTGTTGATTCATGCTAACAAGTGGTAACCTAATGAAAGAGTGCTTTGTTGATTCATGCTGACAAGTGGTAACCTAATGAAAGAGTGCTTTGTTGATTCATGCTAACAAGTGGTAACCTAATGAAAGAGTGCTTTGTTGATTCATGCTAACAAGTGGTAACCTAATGAAAGAGTGCTTTGTTGATTCATGCTAACAAGTGGTAACCTAATGAAAGAGTGGTTTGTTGATTCATGCTAACAAGTGGTAACCTAATGAAAGAGTGCTTTGTTCATTCATGCTAACAATTCCTGATATAAAATGCTTATTTTTGTTACACCGGTTTGGACCAGACATTTTATAGCTATGGGATACAACAAAATGTATTATTTAGAAGGTCAGACATATTGTGTGTGTAAATATCCGAAGCAGCATTCTATCAATATTGCTTAGACTGAGGCAACTTGTGGTTTTAAACACCGGCCAGCGCGTGAGTTCTTAATGAATACAAAAAAAAAATTGATCTCAAACTGCTGTATGATAATATTTAAATTTAGAGACTTAATCTTTTGAATTCCAAAATATAGCTTCGCGATCAATTTTAATTTTGTGGGAAGGGAATTTGGACTAAAGTGAAAATTTCTTTAAAAAATATTGAAATAAGTAGACTGTAGCAAATTTAGTTGGGTTCAGTTTTCTTCCATGAGCTCTTATTAGATTTTTTTCCCTCACGCTATTGAATCTGTCCATCGTTTTGCCCTCTTGTAATAATTAACGTCTCAAATTATATTGTAGACTTTCCAAACAGAGCCCATATTATTTTTAAAAAAAAAACACTGGCGCATGCTTTTTTAAACCTTTCTACTCACTTCGACTTCGTTCTTTGTGAGTTGTTGCTAGGCTGATTGGCAACACGTTCAGATGGCTAATTGATCCATTTCCTGTCAGGTTATCGAGCTCAAACTTTTCACATAGTCTCATAGCCCATGACAACATATTCTCTCAAAATGTGGCCTCACCAAAACCCCCTAAAAAATATTTTTCTTTCTGTTTTTCAAGGGAAAGAAGAAACAAACATGATGCGCTTATTTCAGGAAATAAAATTTCCGATAAATGCCCTGAATGAAATTATTTTAAAATACCTTTATATTGAATAGGATTTTTTAGTTATGGAAACTCATTGAAATATAAAGTATGCCAGCTGAAAGACTGCGTTTACGTCGTCTGAGGGAAATAGTAGATCGAGACAACTTTTGAATAGGTTGTGTCTGATACAGGGAAATAGTAGACCAATATAACTTTTGAATACGTGGTGTCTGAGGGAAATAGTAGATCGAGACAACTTTTGAATAGGTTGTTTCTGATTGAGGGAAATAGTAGATCAATATAACTTTTGAATACGGGGTGTCTAGGGAAAATAGTAGATGATAACTTTTGATTAGCGGTGTCTGAAGGAAATAGTAGACCAATATAACTTTTGAATAGGTGGTGTCTGAGGGAAATAGTAGATCGAAAGAATTTTTGAATAGTTTGTGTCTGAGGAAAATAGTAGATCGAGATAACTTTTTAATGGGCGTTGCATGAGGAAAATAGTAGATAAGATAATTTTGAATTATTCGGTGTCTGAAGGAAATAGTAGATTAAAAAAACGTTTAATTAGGCGTTGGAGATAACTTTAACTTTGGAAGAGACAGCATCACATTCTTTTACAGCGGGCGTCAATATTAATAATCTTAAAGGCAATACCTTCCCAATATTTTAAGTAATTTTAATGATAACATTTTTAGCGTTAAGAGCCCCGTTAAGAGATAACTTTGCAGTGTAGGATCTTCATAGTTTTAAAATGTTTATAATAAATTGATTATTTAATTTAAGGATTATTGTAAGGCCCACTTCAAATATAAAAATAGATGACATCTTAAAGACAAGGCTGTTGTGTAAAACTTGAATAAATGTAGTTCCGTGCAAAGCCGGGTGTATCAGTTGGTATATTTATATATATATTACTTATATTTATCAACATAATTTACTAGAACCAAAAGTAAATATATATTTATTTTTATCTCTTTAAATCTTTAGCTGACCAGACTACTTAATCGTGTTGCCCACTACCATAGAACAATTAAACATCTGTGTCTGCGTCTCTCAGGGCAATTTCCAAAGTTGGATAAAACAGCAGTGCAGAACATTCTGTCTAAATGTACAAATCTGTAAGTCCGTTTTGTTACGGGTATGTTACATTAGAGAGTAATGGTTGTCACTTTAAGAAATGCGCCTTCTTAACCTATGGGACCTGACTGAAAAACCCTGGTATAATCACGTGACTAGACCTCAAGTTTCTAGAGTAGAATTGCGAAGAGATTTCTATTCGGTCACGGGCTGAAACAATGGACTTAGGGAAATATCATTGGAAACAATGGACTTAGGGAAATATCATTGGAAACAATGGACTTAGGGAAATATCATTGGAAACAATGGACTTAGGGAAATATCATTGGCACATGATAATTTATTTTACTTGGAACCTGAAAGTGTGAGCTGCAATTTCAATGATGAAAGTACAAATGTTTTTTTTTTAATTATACTGTACAGAAAATTATAGTTTGATTGAGATAAACAGAACTTTTCTTTAAAAGAGAATAGAATGTTTATATTTGTTAACACTATTCGTTTAAAGAATAAACATTTTCTGATGGCAAATTCTTGTATCACATACTTAAGTCATCTGGCTGTAATAGGCCTATCAATATCATGATTAATAACTGTCACCTCAGATGACATTCAAAGGTTAGTTAATGGTGCATAATTAAGTATGGAAAATATCTCAGATATTACCAGATATTACTCTCTTAATTTTTTGTTCAACTCGGTTTGTAGTTAGTCTTTCATTAATATCAAAGAAGGTATTTGTGCAAAATTTGGCCTATCCTGTAACCCTTGTCTCATTTTAAATTGTGAAGTTCTGATACGCGACAACAGTTTACATTTAATACAATGATTGATCCTGTTGATGGTAAATATATAAAGGGGAAAAAAACGAATTCGGGGCCCCCAGCCCATACGGAATGTTATAAAATATTCCTTCTGGATAATGATGGAAAAATGTGCCAAGTTTTGTCAAGATCCATCAATCCATGTAAAAGCCTTTGTGGAACAAACAGCCCCACAAAAAACAAAAAAAAAGTTCACTTTTATATATATGATATGATATGAATATGAAATGATATGATTATGTATCATATTATTGAGCTGTTAACATAGTAAATAACGTTAATTAACATTGTTGTATGACTTACATGTCACTGTGTTTAATTATCCGACGAATGGTTTGACTTTGCTAAATCATCCTTTTAATGTCTTGAAGGTTGCAGTAACAATCAATTAACTTTTCGTCCAAAAACCGTTGTAAATTGATTTGGTTCTTCTTTATTTTACAGATTGCCATTCAAATGTGTGAAAACCAGGCAGGGTGTCACAGATGAACACGCATGGGGTCTGTTTCAGGAAACGTCGTGGCTCACAGAAGACGACATCTAATTTTTATCGGTAGCTTTAAACATTAAGAATTCTTATGCTAAAGTGGGTTTTTTTCGCGTCATTAAAGCAGCTTTGCCTGCAAATCCACACTATTTAAATATGTCTATGCTTTTCCTCGTGTGCTAAGATGGCTTTTTATGCTGATACATAATACATTTGAACGCAACAACTTGTTTTTTTCATTTACATCTAATAAGAATGTTAACATTTAAAAATGTTGGCACAATTTAAGGTCACCGCTATATGTTTTGAAAATATCTTTCTTTTGTTTAAATGCTTAATTTAAATAAAAATGTATCGTTAATCTTTCGGAACATTTACAATTGTATGCATCCAAAATAAACAAAGTTACAAATAAATATATTCATATCAAACATTTTATATCCAGTTATGAATATTTATCTTTAAAAAAAAAAAAAAAAAAATTGTTATTTTTTTTAATTTTTTTTTTTTTTTACTTGTTTCTTTTTTTTATTATATTTTTTTATTTTTTTTTTTTTTTTTTTTTTTTTTTTTTTTTTTTTTTTTTTTAAAATAAAAAAAATTAAAAAAAAATATATTCATATCAAACATTTTATATCCAGTTATGAATATTTATCTTTAAAAAAAAAAAAAAAAAAAATTGTGATTTTGTTTAATTTTTGCTGTTGTTGACATGGTGCTTTTTCCGATTACATTTTTTTAAACCTATTAAATATTTCTCCGCTCGATATATTTGATGGTCCGTATATAAGGTTTATAGTTTTCCATTATAAATATCGTACTGGCCACTTCTCATTATAAGCCAAAGTCATACTTCTTGTTGTTCGCACTTTTGGTATTTTATTTCATTTTTTGTTTGTTGCAAATTCACACATTAAGACTTTAATATCACTGTAATAAAATACCTTTACATAAGAATCAAGGACTACAATTTTAACAATATTTCTTACTGTCTTTGTTATAATTTTATTTCATCATGAAAGCATTACTTTTAAAGTAGAGATAGGTGTTAATTATAATTTGTATGATGATATTCAGCTTTATAAAATGGTGTTATTGGGAAACTATAAATGTACTCGATTCCGCGAGTGTTGAGTTATATAAAATAGAAACTTAAACATTGTGATATATATCTTTTTAATACAGAATTTAATTGGCGCACACAAATTGTGCAAATTTAATTAACTGTTATATCGAAAAGTTTTGTGTTTTCTTTAAGCGTGCTACGGTTGTAACAACGTTTTCTGATAACAGACATTTATTAAAATAGCCAATAGTGATTACAATCCCACCAGCTTTGATCTCTAAAATATTTGGATAATAAACAAACTGCTCCTTCTATGTGCGAGGATTGTTTTTACAAATCATATTTTTTCAAGATGAGAATCTGCCAGAAAGCTAAAATAATAAAGATGAAGTAGCATTTCGATTCCTAATATCATGACAATTCCATTTTTTTCTGGTTGGTACTTGTTTGAGAATAGCCTAATTCTTATTCCTAATTTGTCAATTTAAATTAAATTCTTTTGATTTTTGGGGGAAAAAAGTTTTGAATTATATCTAAGTGGTAAATTTCAGTTTATCTGAGCAAAGCTATAGTAGTTTCAAAGGAAAACTAACAATAAAAATTAATTAACTGAATATTGGGATGTTTTTACTACTTTGTAAACAGCTCATGTTTTCTGTACATAATAATATTGTTTCTATACGATTCTTAAATGACGAATTTTAATAACACACAAAAATGCATATACTATTTTACTTAAACGTTTTTTTTCTCTTCTATTTGACTATCGTAAAACTTGGAAATATATAGCAAAGTTAATTATTTCACGTAAGTTTATTATTGTCTGTGGTTTTTTGTACTTGTTTTTGTTTTTTGTTTTTTTGTTTACTTTTAGCATGTAAAAATGATGTAAGTATTGCTTTTTTTTTATGTAATTTTTATTTTTTTTATTTCATTTTTAACTATGTAGATCAGGCCTGCACAACTCAAAATGTAAGGCGAGCCGTAATCCATTATGAAAAACTTGTGCGGGCTAAAAGAAAATAGAACAGGACTTGTGAGAGCCAAAAGAATATAGGTCAAGGGGAAAGCAATTAAGAAAATAATAATAATAATAATAATAAAGAGTTTTACGTTACGTCACAACCCCAAAATTAACCCCTCAAAAAATTCTTTCGAACCAACTTCAAATCCTTATTTATAAAAAGAGGATTGGATAAGATTGTGTAAGATATTACCCTCTAAAATTCTATTTGGATAGTTTAGATAAAGGGGTTGGGGGCAGTCTTCGCGGCGTGGATGCATTCTTCGCGGAGTAAAGTCATTCTTCGCGGAGTAAAGTCATTCTTCGCGGAGTGGAAGGCAGTCTTCGCGGAGGTGAAACGAAAATAAAGAGAGCTTGGGATTACAATACGCCTGGTATAAATTTATTTTATCACCAATTAACTGCTCACTGTAATGAAAAACTGGAGCTCATAAAACATTGTCTGCATTCTATTCAGTGTACTAAGCTTTTCGTTATGACACAGTTTAATATAAGTAATGGGAGGGGGAGGAGGGGAATGGGGTGGGGACCAAAACAATTTTGTAACTACTGTAATAGACAATTAAATGTCGGCATTTGGGAGATTTTTTTTTCTTTCGATGACGTGGCCTGACATGCTCAATGGAGGTCTGTGTGACAGCTGGAATAATATTCCGTCACGGTAAAAGAAACTAAAAAAAACGACGTGATTTAGCCTTCCTCGGCACACAGAAATGAATTTTAACATGCATTGATAGTTTTTAAAACATAAAAAAATACCAAAAAGTGGTTGCCTGCGGCCACGTGCGGCCCGCGGGCAGATGTTGTGCAGGCCTGATGTAGATAACCCCCAAAGAGTCTTACATTTTTAAAAAAAGTTGAAAGCCACAAAATATTTAGAATTTAAAAAAAAAAATATTTGCAAAACACAACGACGTCGAGCAAACTTGTCATGAAAGCAATATCAAGTAGTAAAGCAGCAAAAAAGATGGTAAGGACAGACGGTACACACAAAAATAACACAAACTCTCGGAACCACAACATTCTTGGGAATGAAGCTTTCGTTAAGTGATCCATTTGTCTATAAAGTTCAAAAAAAATGTAAACAATTTAATCAAACTTCTGAACAAACAACATTATTTAGTTCAATTCCTTTAAATGCATTTGTGTTCGACTTAGCGTATTTTTTTTTAAAGAAATAATTTAATCATAGTTTCTTCAACTTAGACTTTAAAGAAATTGAAATACTGATTCTTTGAGAATTGAGAGTGGTGGGGGAAAAAAGCAGATGTTGGGGCTGTTGGACTATTAAGTTAATTTTATTTAAAAAATCAGCTTATTACATTATTTATTTCAAATTTTTAAAACTAAATTAATACTTAATATAATAAGCGTAGAAATAAGCTTTGGAGATTTTTTTAAAATAATATCGATTGTTGGAAATGTTTAAGGCCGGTGTCAATGATTATCTCTTATTTATTACGCTTCTTGTGTAAACTCGTGGACTGCTTCCATTTCTGGCTGCTCCCTATTCAGCGTATTTGATTTTAATAGTATAAATAATTCTATATGTTTGATAGAAAGTATGGTTCAATAATGAGTTAAGTAGCGCACAAAAAATAAATCCCAATAACTAAGTTAAATTATTTATTTATTTTTTTTAATAACGCAACTGCGTTTGGTGCGTAATATTTTCTTGTCGTAAAATGATATCGTCTCGAAAAAGAATGGTGTAAAAAATATTCGGTTTAAAAGTGGTTGGGAATCAGAAAATATTTAATACAGTTCATCGGCGTGAGCTTAAAAGTGTGCAGTGTCGTATCATGGGGAGAGGGGGGGGGGATAGAAAAGTTGGATTCTTTAATGTGCGTTACTTGAGTTCATGTTTTGTCAAGTAACTTTAGTAGAGATGAAATTTAACGCTTTGCTTTTGCCAACGTTTGACGGGCTACATCTAGCTATTACTATTATTCTAAAACTTCGTCCTTCCTTATTTCGCATTCAGTTTGGTAATTTCCAAAAATGTGTTACCTTGAGACACTTTTTAGCACTTTCGCTCATAAAAGCATGGAACAACATTGAACTTTAGTAACATTCGAATGTAACTTTTTTCTAATATTTAAACACGTTTAACAATATTGTTTGAATGAGATGCATTGAGTAAAAGACTGAAGCAATATTTTTTTTTTAAATGAATAAAAAGGAAACCAAAGGTAAAAAAAGATGCACCTCGACAAAAGTTGAGCACAACAAGGACCCAGATCCTTCTCAATGGAGCCAACTTCCCACCACAATCATGATAGAAATCTACAAGAACCTGGATGATGTGGACAGGGTTGCACTGGCCAGGGTAACGAAATTTTATTTCTAAATATGGATATATGACTGGACAGGGATATATAGTACTGGGTTGGGTGAGGTCAAGCTTTTCAATGATTGTTGTTTTTAAATGTATACCTTTCTGTATATGCTAATTTTTATTGTTAGGAGAAGCGGGCCTAGCACTAGCCTGGGGTACTGTGCTATATAAGACCACCTAATAATAACAATAAACCCTATATTACTGTATTATTATCAAATGATAAAGTAATGGTTGGCTATTGATGGTAAAGTGGATATAGATGTATTGTTGATGAAGAGATTGGTGGATTGGAAAACTGGTCAAATTTTGGATCTTATCCGCTTGCAATAAGTGACTCTAGTGTTTACACGGATGCGTGTGTATAAATAGTTTCGAGACATTTTAAGACAACGTCAAATTTAAGCATGTGGCATGTGGTTATCAACGAAATGTGCACTGCAAACTGCCTCTGTGTGTTTTTTGCGGGACACGATGCTGAGGTAGTACATGCAAATGTATCAAATGGGATTTGTGAATCATCGCATCGTTGCTAATTGCTTAAAGCACGATGACAACATACCTTCCATGGAATTATAAATGAACCCCTACCATTCAAATCCTTTTTTCTTCTCCATTAAAAGCCGACTCTAAGCAACGCCCTTTTTCTTATTTGTATTATATCATATAGATTACGTACTGACACATAAATTTTAAAAAATTAAAACATTTTTAAAATGCTCTCTAACGTCATTTCATTTGCTAGATTAAATCACCAGTCCCGATTTTTGTAGGTCCTGGCGTTAAAAGCCCCATCTAATATGACCCTGCCTTAATATTGCAATCTCATATTCTTTGCTAAGGTGTGTAAGACCTGGTACCAAGTCTTTCACGTTTCGTCACTATGGAGGTCGCGAGTGATTAATTTTGGCGAGCGTCAAGCCGAACGAGAAATCAAAGGTGATGCCTTATACACAGTTTAAAACAGCATCGCCAATGTCTTAGGGTAACAGTAACCTGGCCGCCATTCACTTAAACACTAAGATATTGTTGAAACTAATATTCCGGTACAAATAGCAATACTGTTACAACTGATTGAGTGATACATCTATAGAACTAAAAAAAAAACTGGTTAAAAAAATACTAGTCAAGGTATCCTGCAGCTACATCTAACAACCAGGTGCTACTTATTTAGTTGTATAAAAAATAAAATTATAACAAACCTTAAAATTTCAATCTTGTAAACATAAAATATTGGTACAAACTAACATATATTCTGCTATAAGAAATCACAAACTGGTAGACTGTAAGTGTTGCCGTGGTCCACAGGTCGTCATAAAATGTTTATAGCCATGGTAATTACTTCATAGTTAATTTCATTGTTGTTAACCCCATCCTTTAAGTTGCACCATTTGTCCTTGCGCCATGTTTGCTGATTGCACATTCTTATTTATTTTTTTAGGACAGTACGCGATCAAATTCTTAAAGCAGTTCCCTTCTTGTCTTGAAGACATAGAGATCAGATTACATTTAGATTCTGGGTCTCAAGCTAAAGAAATTGTCAAAGACTTCAAGGAGTTAGCTGCATGTTTCGATGACGCCAAACTCCGAAGTATTTCTTTTTCATATTTTTGCTCACACAGTGTAAGCGAGCAGAAGGAAAAAGATGTACTCGACTCTTTAAAGAGATTACTGCAAAATCAACATGCAATGAGGGTAAACACAAAATATACAATCTGTTACTTATCTTGGAGATAGTACCAGTATACATGGACATGTGGGGCAGGCATTGGGATCAGAGAGAGCGTGTGTCCATTTAGTTCTCTGCGGGTCTAACATTGTTTATGTTTTCTTACAGGTCTATAGGCTCCATGTATTCTAAAAGGGCTTTATGTTTTCTGGCAGGGGTCTAGGCTCCATTAATTCTGGCTGGGCTCTATGCTCTATTTATTTTGGAAAGGCACTAGACTCCATGTTTTCTGGTAGGTTTCTAGGCTTCATGTATTCTGGCAGAGCTCTGTGTTTTTTGGATGGGTGCTAGGCTCCATGTATTCTTGCAGGGCTCTGGGCTCCACTTATTTTGGCAGGGCTAAATGCCCTTTGTATTCTAGCAGGGCTCTGGGCTCCATTGTTAATGGCAAGGATCTAGGCTCCATGTATTCTTGCAGGGCTCTGGGCTCCACTTATTGTAGCAGGGCTCTAGGCTCCTTTTATTTTGGCAGGGCCTTGGATTCCATGTATTCTGACAGGGCTCTAGGTTTCCTTTTTTTGCTGGGTTCTAGGCTCCATGTATTCTGGTAGGGCTCTAAGTTTCATTTCTTTTTTTTTGCGGGGTTCCATTCTCCATTTATTCTGCCACGGCTCTAGGATCCATGTATTATGGCAGGGCTCTAGGCTCCATGTATTATGACAGGGCTCTAGGCTCCATTTAGTATGGCATGCCTCTGAGATACATGTATTTTAGTAGGACTCTAGGCTACATGTATTGTGTTAGGGCTTTAGGCTCCATGCACTCTGGCAAGACACTAGACTATGTGTCAGGGCTATTTTCCTCTTATATTCTAAAAGGGTTCTATGCCACATGTATTATGGCAGGGCTCAAGTCTACATGCATCCTTGCGGGTCTCTAGGCTCCATGTGTTCTGGCTCGGTTGTACTCTTTATGTATTCTGGCAGGTTTCTGGGCTTAAGTCTGCCATGTAATATGTTAATTTTGAAGCCAATAATTTTGTGTTTTTATCTTAATTTAGTTTTATGACAATGTAAACGGTTTTCGAAATGTAGGTACTTTTAAGTCTTTTTCTTTCCACGTGGCATTGCTTATTTATTATAACTCTTCTATTTAGAAATTTCAAACAAAATGGTCATTTTGTAACCTTGAGAGTAGTCTAGAAATTCTAAAATGTCTAGCTGAGGCCTCTGCGTGTACTATACAAGACCTATCAATGGAGGACTTAATTCCACATGAAGTTTATATATACCTTGAGGAACGGGTATTGACAGAATTGCAGGTGATTGTAACATGACTATTCACTGGATGTTGTCGTTTGTCTTTCACTTAAAGATAACATTATTAAATAGAATTCACATCATGAAAGCCTATGTTATCTTGTTATCCTATCATTTTTTTTATATTTTACTTATCTCATTATTTCAATTGGTTTTCGTGTTGTATTTTTGTAAAACACTTTTCCCGCTTCTTCTATATTAATATCATTATTGTTTAAATACAAAATCCATGCGCTCTCACTTGTAAATGTAGTTATTTTAATACTTATCTTGCACAATGCTTTTCACATTCGAGTGTGATGACCTGACTAATCACACCTCCCACATTTTTCCCCCAATTCCGGCAGGGACTTTGGCCGATTGTTTGAAATTTATTTTTAGTCATAATTTGTAACCTGTTTACAGGCAAATACTTTTATTTATATTTTAACCTTTCAGAAATTCACAGGCCTCTCTCGAATTCACTTTGGATACAATGTATTTTCTGAAGAACTGGCAAAATCTTGGGTTACCAGATGTCCAAATCTCTCGTTCATTGGGCTTAGTGCATTCGAATATGTGCATCCCAGTATGTTAATTCTTGGTTGGTTATTTATTTTTTAAAAAAATTTTTAAACCGTGTATTTGTAAAAGAGAATTTTCTTTTAATTTGTTTTAAACTTATAAATTTGTTTTATTGGTCAAAATGTTAGTGTCATATGTACCGATTGCTTATTAAATCTTCTAATGCAGAGTCAGACTCTTCCAAGATAGTGAATATGTTATGTATATGCCATTTTAAACATATTTCCATTGTCATAAAGAAGTTAAAAAAACTTTCCTATTGTGTCTAAATGCGCCATATTGTGTTGCCATATTAGGTTACTGAGTAAATTAGGTGTGTTTTGTGTCATATAATAGTACACCTTTAATAAGAATAAAACAATCAAGTGTATATTTGTTCAATTTACCCATTACTAACACTATCATGTTATACCCTTCACTCAAGCAGGTCACGTCATAAGCTGCGAGACGTGGAAGTCATTGGTCACCACCCATCCAAAGTTGTTGGTTAAGTTTGAAGCCGCAGAGATCCCAGACTGTAAGCAATTGATTGATATATTATCACCGGCTATTCCCCTGTTCGAGTTATCCTGGTACACATTTCAAAATACAAGAGAATTTGAGGTAGGATAAAGTCTTAGAAAGTTTTTTTTTGTTTGCTTTTGCCTTTACTTTTTTTAAGTACCAATTGCAATTATAAGGTACGCCTGGTACGGGTGCAATGCACATATTTGTTTTACCAATTATTTCAATTCAATTACAAATTAATTTCAGTAAGTTATAACCTATTTAAAGAGTGTTTTGTTGATTCATGTGAACAATTTCTGATACGAAATGCTTATTTTTGGAACGCCCGTTTTGAGCCCACATTTCAGACCTATGGGATACAACGAAATATATTATTTTCAAAAACAGACATATGGAAGTATCCGAAACAGCATTGTATCAATAAACTGAGACAACTGTGCGCGAGGTCTAAATGACGCAGACAAAAAATGGATCTTGAAATGCAGTTTGATAATATTTAAATATAGAGACTTACTCTTTTCATCTCTAAAAATATAGCTTTACTATCAAAAGAAGAACGATATTTTTCTCCTATACTTGAGAATTTAAGTTGGTAGGAAAGGAACTTGGTTCCAGGGCGAACATTTCTTTATAGATATTGATCTAAGTAGCCTCTAGCTAATTTAGCTGGGTTCAGATTTCTTCCATGAGTCATTGTCAGGGTTGTTTTTTGTTGTTTTTTTCAGGCAATTGAATCCGTCCATATTTTTAACAACTTGCAAAAATGAACGTCTCAATTTAGATTTTTAGATTTTCGTTAGAGAGCGCGTACTATTTTTTAAACTGCAGCGCATAATTTTTAAATCTTTATACTAACTTCGATGTTGTTCGTCTGTGGGTGGTTTGCCTGGCTGGCAAGCAACACTTTCAGACGGCTAATTGATACATGTACTGTGAAGCTATCGAGATGAAATGGCACATAGGCTGGTAGCTGATGACAAAACATTCTCCCAAAATGTAGCCCCACCCAAACCGGTAAAAACATATTTTTTTATTTTTTTTTTCAAGGGGAAGAAGAATCAAACATGATGCCGCTTACTAAGGAAAATAAAATTCCCGACAAATAAGCTCAATGATATTTTTTAATTCCTCATTACGATTTTTAGATATGAGAATTAATTAAAAGATAAAGTTTACTACCTGAATAACTGCGCCCACGCCATCTGAGGGAAATAGTAGATCAATATAACTTATGAATAGGTGGTGTCTTAGAGAAATAGTAGATCAATATAACTTATGAATAGGTGGTGTCTTAGAGAAATAGTAGATCAATATAACTTATGAATAGGTGGTGTCTTAGAGAAATAGTAGATCAATATAACTTATGAATAGGTGGTGTCTTAGAGAAATAGTAGATCAATATAACTTATGAATAGGTGGTGTCTTAGAGAAATAGTAGATCAATATAACTTATGAATAGGTGGTGTCTTAGAGAAATAGTAGATCAATATAACTTATGAATAGGTGGTGTCTTAGAGAAATAGTAGATCAATATAACTTATGAATAGGTGGTGTCTTAGAGAAATAGTAGATCAATATAACTTATGAATAGGTGGTGTCTTAGAGAAATAGTAGATCAATATAACTTATGAATAGGTGGTGTCTTAGAGCAATAGTAGATCAATATAACTTATGAATAGGTGGTGTCTTAGAGAAATAGTAGATCGAGATAACTATTGAATTGTTGGTGTCTGAGAGAAATAGTAGATCAAGATAACTTTGAAATACGCGGTGTCTAGGGGGAAAAGTAGATCGAGATAACTTTGGAATAGGCTGTGCATGAGACAAGTAGTAGATAAGATAACTTTGAATTAGGGGATGTCTCAAGGAAAATCAAGATAACTTTTAAATAGGCGGTGACTTATGGAAAAAGTAGATGGAGATAAATTGAACTTTGGAAGAGACAGTGTCACTTTCTTTTGCAGAGAGGCATGAATATTAATAATTTTAAAGGCAATACCTTCCCAACATTTTAAGGAATTTAATAATAAAATATTTTAACGTTAACTGCCCCCATAAAGAGATAACTTTGCATTTTGGGATCTTCATAAGTATTTTTGTAGGGTCCACCTCAAGTAATAAATATAGATGACACCTTAAAGACCAGGCTGTTGTGTAAAATTTGAATAAATGTAGTTCCGCGCAAAGCCGAATGTATCAGTTGGTATATATATATATATATATATATATATATATATATATATATATATATATATATATATATATATATATATATATATATATTTTTTTTATATTTATATATATATTTTGTTAAAACAAAAAATATATATATATATATATATATTCAAAGACGAATGTATCTGTTTATATATATATATATATATATATATATATATATATATATATATTACTTATATTTATCCACATAATTTGCTAGAACCGAAAGTAAATATTTATATATATATATTTGTATCTGTAGCTGACCAGATTACTTAATCGTGTTGCCCACTACCATAGAACAATTAAACATCTGTGCCTGCGTCTCTCAGGGCAATTTCCGAATTTGGATTCAAGAGCAGTACACAACATGCTGTCTAAATGCTCAAATCTGTAAGTCCGTATCCTACGCGTATGTTACATTAGAGATTAATGCTTATTGGACTTGCGCCTTCCATTCTAAACACACAGTGCCTCCCTTGTCACGGCAGTACCTTATTTCTTACCTTATCACGGGAGTATACTATAATTTCTTGAAGATACAAGTACGGCGGTAAATTTTAATGACTATCACTTGACCTTCTCATTTGCATAAGAAATAATTCTGTCAGCAGTATATTCCAGTTATGTCACTCCTCTAATGACGGTAAGACTTGCCAAATAACCCGCTATGGTGTCAAGAGTCTTGGGGTATACCAGCAATCCAACAAGCCCCATCCATCGACAGCAGAATGGATTTAGGCACGACAATTGATCTTTTCACTAATTTTTATTGAAATATTTTGGAAACTGATTAATTTTACAACTATTGCCTGGTTTCCTAAAATATCATATTTAGGAATTAGTTCTACTGTCAAAGATGTAGTTTAGGAAAAAAATTTGTGATTGTCTAACTGAGGATTTTAGTTGACAAAAAAATTTGCTGTGTCCATTTCTGATGACGAAGTTTGTGTTTTTTTTATCGGCATCGGTGTAACATGTTGTGAAACTAGACACTGACTTCTTTTGTTTCGGTTCTGATAATTTCATCTTTCTGAACCATTAAACTGAATGCTTTTCATTTGCTTGATTCTGAGGAAATTAAAGGGTAACACGTACATTAAAAAAGACAAGCACAAGACATAAAAATAAAAGAGAAATAAAAACATATGATATTTTTTTCTTTCATGTAAAATATATTTTTAATCTTTAAATTTTTTTTTGCATCGTTATGAGGGAAGTGAAATGATATTTCGAGTTGCGCCTCACTTTATAATTTTTTATTTTTTTTTACTTCGCGAATTATTATTCAGCCACAGAAAACATAATATAACATCGACCCTTGTGTCAGCTCGTGAGTTAAAAATACGTGATTATTTATGTAAAAAAATTGTGGCGCCCTCTTTGTCGTGATATCATAAACACGTGATTATTTTGCTTAAATTTTATCAGCGCTTGACTGCCCGTCTTTCCTTAGTTGTGTCACTATATCTTCTAGTTATGTATCGCATTATTGAACTCATTGCATAGTAAATTACGTTAATTAACGTTATTGTGTGACTTATATGTTACAGGGTTTAATTATCTATCGAATATTTTGACTTTGCTAATCATTCTTTTATTGTCTTAGAGGTTGCAGTAACTATGAATAAACTTTTCTCTAGAAGGCTTTGTAAATTGATTTGTTTTGTTTTTTTTTGGTTGGTTTTTTTACAGACTACCATTCACATGTGTGAATACCAAGAAAAGTGTCACAGATGCATGGGGTCTGTTTCAAGAATATTCGTGGCTCTCAGAAGACGGACTCTAACTTGTATCAGTAGCTTCAAGCATTAAAATTTCTTATGCCACAGTTTATTTTTTCGAGTCATAAAAGCAGCTTTGCCTTTAAATCTACACTATTAAATGTTTTTATGCTTTTCCTTGTGTGTAAATATTGCTTATTAAGCTGCTACATAATACATTTGCGAAGAAAACTTTTTTTTCCTTTTCATTTGCATCTAATAATATGGTTAGCATTTAAAAAATGTTAGCAACATTTAAAGTCCCCTCTATAAGTTTTAAATATATTTTTGTTTTGTATAAATGCTTAATTTAAATAAAATTTGATTTTTAATCTTTACGCACATTTACAATTTTATGCACCCAAAATAATCAAAGTTGTCAATAAATATATTGATATCATACATTGTATGTCAAGTTATGAATACGTTTGTCAATAAATATATTGATATCATACATTGTATGTCAAGTTATGAATACGTTTGTCAATAAATATATTGATATCATACATTGTATGTCAAGTTATGAATACGTTTGTCAATAAATATATTGATATCATACATTGTATGTCAAGTTATGAATACGTTTGTCAATAAATATATTGATATCATACATTGTATGTCAAGTTATGAATACGTTTGTCAATAAATATATTGATATCATACATTGTATGTCAAGTTATGAATACGTTTCTTTTCTTTAAAAAAAATATACTTCAGTTGGTGCTTTCGTATATTTTTGTTGTTGATAGGCAGCATATTGCGGTGTTTATTTAACTATTTCATTTCTGTTTCTTTACCGCTAGCGACTGTAAAACGGGTTCACGATTCTAAGCTGGATGCTTGTACATTCTGAAATTGGAACACGCGCATCTTTTACATCAGTAATTCTTGTTCCGTTCCTAGTGTTGTGTTGACCCGCCCCCCCCAAACCATAAAGTTATTTTCGTTGCAACTTCATTGACGGAACATTTGGCTACTGTTATGAATCATAATGTAAATATCATTGTTAACATTAAACGTATTTAAATAATTGTGATTTGTCACAAAAGGAATATGTAATTTTATATTTTGCTATATTTATTTCTAATTACAAATATTTTTTTTTGTTTCGAAGCGTGGTGTAGCTTGGGCAACATTCTGAATATAAAAACAGTAAACGACATTGCTACCATGTGTGACAGTATGCGTAAAAAGCCAACGGCAGTGCTAAGGTTTGGATTGCTTTTTTATCACTATATCAGACACTTTTCAGGGCAGGGCAGTCATTGCAAGATCAAAACTAACATGATCTTCAACAAGTCTGCTGACTTCTGAATGTAGACTTGATAACCAACGAGATAGAAATGATAACCAACAAGCTGGAAAACCCTGTTTTTTGTTTTTTATGGAAATGGAAGAAGAAATTGCAAAACAGTCTCATATGGAAAAGTATATGACTGCAAACATCTAAAATTTTGGAACTGGAATTGCAATGGAAACAGTTCTCGGTGCATCGCTATTGATAAGTTCAAAGACCTTCCCTTGTGCTGTCATTAGCTTAAGAGAAACACTGAATTCAGGTATACTCCAAAATGCATCTTCTAATTTTAAATAATCCAAACTTTCCACGGGAAGGCTCCCAAGACCCCTCCCCTTTTACTCAAGAGCCAACAGTACCCTACTAGTAGAGTAGCCAGTTTAAGTGCTCATAGATACACATCTTATTGGAGTTTATGGTGCTAGTGCTGACAGACACTACCTAGTGGAGTAGCCAGTGTTAGTACTACCCTAGACTTGCCCAGACTTTTGCCAGGCTCCAATCAACGATAAAAACACTGCCATTGTCATAAAATCCCACCCAGCCTCTATAAAAAGAACAAGTGACATCTAGGTTGAACACCCAACCTGCCTCACTGAAACAAGCTTCCAAATGAAACAATTGAGGCGACAATACTTGACACATTTGCCTCTATTGCCTCAAGCCTAAGTTTCTGATACCATCGCTCAGTAGCCCTTGCAAACAGTGAAATATCCTCTTCAATACCTGGCCCAGAAACATTGAAAATACCCTCTACTTACATATGGCTAGAATGATCAATATATTGATCGTGGGCCCTTAATATATATAGAAGAAGAATGTGATCAATAATTATAAAATGTTGTTGTAAATTATTTAGTGTTTGTTCGGAAATTTCCAAAAGGTGTTAACTGTAAACACTTTTTAGCATTGTCGCACTTAAAAGACTTAAAATACGCTTCAAAATCAAATCAAAAATACTAACAATTATAGTGTTTAAATAAAATCTTCTTGAGCAAAACGAGTGACAGGATAATAAATAAAAATGGAGGAAAACGAAGTTAAAAAAATATTCAGGTCAAAGCAAACGATGAAATCAGCAAAAGTTCAGGGCCAAGAGGACTCAGAACCACCACAATGGAGCCAACTGCCCGTTACAATCATGATTGAAATCTACAAGAACTTGGGCGATGTGGACAGGGTAGCAATGGCAAGGGTAATGAGTTTTATTTAAAATTATGACTAAACCTTATATTATTATCAAATGATCAAAATAATGGGGTGCTATTTATGAAAACGTGGATGGATGCGTGGTTGATGGAGCGATGAGTGGAGTGGACGAATGTGGGATCAACTCCACCTGCAATGAGTGACTTCAGCGTTCACATGGCTGCGTGTTTTGAAGTTGTGTTGTGTCCATGATAAGTCTACAAGTTTGAATTGGGACATGTGGCCTACGGCTATCAAGCGGATACTTAAAAGTGTACACAGTAATCTGTCTGTGTGGATATTTACTGGGATAGATTTTGGGGTATTACGGACACATTTGTGCAAGGAGCATTCTCTTGGTTGACGGAAAGCTGAGATGAAATGCGTTCCATAGGAACAGATTGTTAGGGGCTAGGAACAGATTGTTTGGGGCTAGGAACAGATTGTTAGGGGCTAGGAACAGATTGTTAGGGCCAAAGAAAGGGGAGATACAAGCAGGAAAATCCAGGGCTGCCCAGCCACAAGCAAGGAAACTAGTCGTTCTCGGTATCAAAAGTCGGTTTAAGGATCACTTTAGGACTTTGTGGTATTATCAGAGTTTACGCTAAGATTGCACTCCACATAAAAATTGTCCCTAATGTGGATTAATAAAGACAAAATCAGAGTTTGTTACATCAGATGCGGCGTGATGACTTTCTTCCCGAGTTCAATTCAATAGGCTAGATCACAAAAAGACCAAAAATGTTGACATTACACTATGGGCAATAAAAATCACAAAACAATAGTTAAATATTTATCTGTCAAATTGGATTTGTTAATCATCACATCGATGCTAAATGCTCAAAGAAATATGATAACATGCCATCCAAGTAATTTTAAATAAAACCTTTACGTTCAAATAATTTTTCCTAGTCCATAATATTATACATGTGCGGATATTGAATTTAAAAAAAATAATCATAAAAAATATTGGTCTCTGACATCATTACATTTTCTAAACTAAACCACCGGCCCTCTTTTAGATGGTCACGCCACTGAAAGTCACACTTTCATGCCCACGCCCCTAAGGTAAACACTTATTTTCCTTGCTAAGGTGTGTCAGAGCTGGAACCAATGCTTCCATGTTCAAGTGCTGTGGAGGTCACGCGTTGCTACGTTCGGCGGTCGCAGAACAAAACAAGATATCGAAATTGTCGCCTTATATAAGTCTACAACAGCGTTACTATGGTGATACGGTACGTTAACATATCTGTTTGACACTGTTACAATAAGATACTGTTAAAACCAAGAATCCGGTGCGACGAGCAATACTGGTACACCTGATTTATTAGTCATGCAAATAACACATCGGTTTGTTTTTTTTTTTAATGGAAAACACTTGCTGGTGAAGTTACCCTACAGGTGCATCTAACAACACTTACTGGTGAAGGTACCCTACAGGTGCATCTAACAACACTTACTGGTGAAGGTAACCTACAGGTGCATCTAACAACACTTACTGGTGAAGGTACCCTACAGGTGCATCTAACAACACTTGCTGGTGAAGGTACCCTACAAGTGCATCTAACAACACTTACTGGAGAAGGTACCCTACAGGTGCATCTAACAACACTTGCTGGTGAAGGTACCCTACAGGTGCATCTAACAACACTTGCTGGTGAAGGTACCCTACAGGTGCATCTAACAACACTTGCTGGTGAAGGTACCCTACAGGTGTATCTAACAACACTTGCTGGTGAAGGTACCCTACAGGTGCATCTAACAACACTTGCTGGTGAAGGTACCCTACAGGTGCATCTAACAACACTTATTGGTGAAGGTACCCTACAGGTGCATCTAACATACAGTTATAATGAATTCAATGGTAAACTAAAAGTATGACACAAATAATGTACCTGACAATAACATTGTAGTATAACTAAAATATTGGTACAAAATAACATTTATTCTTCGATATAAATAACATACTGTTAGAAGTGGCTAGGTCCACAAGTCGTCGTATCAGTTATATAGCCGAGGTAATAACGTTTCGTCGCTTTCTTTTCTTTGATCACCATCCCTTAAGTTGCACCATTTGTCCTTACTTTCCATTTGGTAATGTAACATTCCTAATTTAATTCTCATTAGGAAAGTGCGAGATTGAATTCGCCAAAAAGTTCCCGTCTTCTCTTCAATTTCTTGAAATTCACTTCAATCTGTGTGACATTTAGGACAAAGAAATTGTAAACGCCTTCAAAGAGTT
Source organism: Lymnaea stagnalis (assembly GCA_964033795.1). Classification (NCBI taxonomy): domain Eukaryota; kingdom Metazoa; phylum Mollusca; class Gastropoda; family Lymnaeidae; genus Lymnaea; species Lymnaea stagnalis. The sequence goes on along the minus strand of CAXITT010000166.1, from coordinate 712,738 downwards.
CGCTGATTGTTTGGATGGCGCGAAAATCAGAAGTATTTTCATTTCCTGTCTAGGACTAGACGCGTCAGAAGGGGTAGGGTAATCGATCTTGAATATGATATGTAGTTATTGAACCTCATTAAAGGTATACTATCTGAATTGTATTCTTTTTTTAAAGAAGGACCTAGTAAATGGAGATAACTTTGAAATACGTGGGGTCACTTTCTTTAGAAGCGGGGGCCCCAAAATTGATAATCTTAAGGGCATTACCTGCCCAAGATGTTAAGGAATTTAATAATATACAGTTTTAATGTTAACTTCCCTCCATTAAGAGAAAACTTTTTTAGTTTATGGACTTCAGCGTTTTAAAATGTTTACATTTACGTAAATGTGTAATTTACGGATTATTGTAGCACCCACTTGAATAAATGTAATTCCGTGCAAATCCGGGCATATCAGTTAGTATATAAATTTTAAAATAATATATACTAGATATACCCCTGAAAACATTGGTGACAGCAATGTGTGAACTTCCCATCTACTAAAGTTACTTCACAAAATATAAACTCAAGTAACGCACATTTAAGAATCTTAATTTTTGTTACAGCACTTCCGTCACTGAACATTTTTTCATTTCACGCCTATGAACTATATTAAATATTCTGATGTCCCAACGACCTTTAAACCGAATATTTTTTTAACCATAATTAAATTGAGACGATTTTATTTTCCGAAAAGAAAATATTAGTGCCAAACGAAGATGCGTTACATAAAAAATAGTCATTTAGCGTATTTATGGGGAATTATATTTTGCGCGCCATTGAACTCATTATTAAACTATACTTTGTATCAAACATTTAGAATTAAATAATTTGTAATATACCCTTAACACAAATGTGGCTGATTAGGAAGCAGCCCATTAGGAAGCAGTCCATTAGGAAGAAGTTCATTTGTAAGCAGCCCATTAAGAAGCAATCCATTGGGAAGCAATCTACAAGTGACACCAGAAGCGTAGTATATATATAGGAAAGATGATTACTAATATCTATCCACATAATTGACTATAAAGTAGGTAAATATTATTTAAAAAAATAATTTGATCTTCAGCTAACCAGAATACTTGATCGTGTCCTGTTTCTGTGATTTTCGGGACATTTTCCAAATTTGGATACGACAGCAGTGGAGAGCATACTGTCTGAATGCACAAATCTGTAAGTCTGTTTTGTACGTGTATGTGACATTAGAGATTAATGATTATCTTTGAAAGCAATGCGCCTCCCATTCTAAGCGCACAGAGTCTCCCTTATCACGCGAGTATCCTTTTTCGTCCCGTATCAAGAGAGTATCCTACTTCTTGAAGATACACGGAATGCGGGAAATGTTAATGACTATCATTTGACTTGGTTCTCCAACATCGCTGCGCGGCAAAAAAAAACAAACCCAAAGAAAACATTTCTTTGATGACAAGTGGATCGCGGCTTTCGGTATATGTCGAGCTGTGTTGTTCCTATGCGCCAGTTTCTAAAAATTAATAAATTGTATCCTTAAACCCTGTTTGCTGAAGAATTCCTATCAGGATGGTAGAAATGCTGTGTCTCTCTGACCTGTCTCAGACGTACAAGTGGAGCAATAAATAAGGTAAGTTTAATCTCATATAGATTTTTTTTAATAGCTTGGAGGGCGGTCAAACTTTATGTTAAACAAGCTTGGTCACTTTAAAGTAAAACACATGTATTGTTAACATAGCTGGCTATGTCTATAATGTCTAATACCGAACATGAAATAACCAAATCATTTTTATTTACCGGAGTGAGTCGAAATTATTTGCAAATAAACGCTTCAAATAAAAGATTTCTAAATGATTAAACACACATTTAAAAAAAAAAATTAATATGACTAAACAATGTAAATGTGTACATACATATTTATTTGTTTTAAGTTATTCGTTTGTACACTTCTTCATTAGAATTTTCTAATTAAATCATTTGGTGAAGCAAAATTCCTCGTCTTAAACAATTTGTTTATAAGCGATCATAAAATAAAGTAGGACATCTAGTTATTACGGTGTATCGGTAGACCTATATTTATACTATAATTAGATTAATGAAATGAATAGATTTTAAAACTAGGGATATTTTTTTACTTTGCTTAATTTGTATGCAAACTTTTTTTTTCCATAATACCCTAGTTGTTAACCATCCCTGATTATCTTCCCTGATCTTTACTAACCCCTTTTGAAGACGATGAAAATGGCTGGAGGAGATCAACAAACAACACAATTGGATATTGACAAAGGAGAAACATGTTTTTAATCTACAAATCTTAGAAGAAGACGTTGTCGCTGGAGCTCCGGTGTCAGAAACACGAACCGTGTCCACGATTTTTTGAGACAATTTCTGCTCTCATTATAGGATCTGTTTATTTCTTAAACAGACAACTTGAGGTGTATCTGGTTGGGCACTGGCCAATTCATCAGCAGAATGAATAGCCCTGTGTCACAACGGCCCCTGTTCATATTATTCATAGCGGGAGGGTTTTAAGGATGGTCGATGCCCAATTGAAAAGAGCCCACAATGTTTCGACCGGTTTTGTTATGCCAAGGTTAAAGGTCTGGTCAACAAAACCTCAAGTTCCCAGTCTATTGGACGTGACCGAGGATAGGGTTGCATATAGATTTCTATTGGGTCACCGATAAAACAATAGACAGAGAAGTAGCATTTGCACATGTTATTTTCTTTTTACTTGGAACCTGAAAGTCTGAGGTGAAATTTCAATAATGGATTTAAAAATAATTTCAATTATAATTAACAGAAAATTCTAGTTTTATTTAAACAAACAGAACTTGCCTTTAAGAGGGAATATAACGTTTAAATGTGTTGGTATTATTTTTTCAGAACATGCCACTAACTGATAATGGAATGTGTATTTGTGTTAACAATATTCGTTTAAAACAAAAACATTTTCTCATCGCAAAATTTTGTAACACATACTTAAAGCTAATTTTCCTTAATACATCTGCTCTTGTACTCAGTAAAGGTAAATCTGAGGAAATTAAAGGTTGAAATGTAAACCAAAGAATTAAAATAAAAGAGAAATAATAACATAAACCATTTTTTTTTTTTAAATAATTAATTTTTTTAAAATATAGTTTTGCAACGTCATGAGGGGAGTAAAACAAAATTTCGAGATTTGTTTCACTTTAAAATTTTTACACTTGCTATTCGCTCTGCAATATTAATTTCTTTAAATGTGAATTATTATTTAACTACAGAAACCATAATATATCATCGACGCTTGTCTCAGCTCGTGAGTTAAAAAGACTTGATAATTTATGTAAAAAATTGTTGCACCCCCTTTCTCGTTGTTTCCTTAAGCGAGTGATCATTTTCCTTAATGTTATAAATTAGTTCCTGATTGCCGGTCCACCCGTAGCTCCGTGTAACTTGCATACATTCTAATTATGTTTCATATTAGTGTGCACATAACATAGTAAATAGCGTTGATTAACATTGCCGCCTGACTTACATTTTGTTATAGAGTTTAATTATCTGACGAATATTTTGACTTTTTAAAATCATTATTTTATTGTCTTAAAGGCTGCAGTAACCATGAATGATCTTTTCGACAAGAAGGCTTTAAAAAATGGATTTTTTTTTATCTTTCAGGCTGCCATTCAAATGCTCGAATACCAGCGATACTGATACAGAGGATTATGTGTGGACTCTGTCACAAGAAACTTGGTGGCTCGAAGAGAACGACATCTAACGTTTATCAGTAGCTTCAAACATTAACATTTCTTATGCTATTATTTTTTTCTTTTATATTCAGAAAAGTATTTTTGCTTACAATTCTAGTATTTGAAAATGTTTTTATGCTTTTCTTGGTGTACAAATATGACTTTATTCTACTACATAATGAATTTGTCAATTTAAAAAAAAAATTTCATGAACATCTAACAAAATAGTAAACATTAAAAAAAATTAGCAAAATTTAAAATTCACCTCCACAAGATTTGGATATTAGTTGTAATTTGTATAAATGCTTAATTTACATTAAACCTGAGCGTTAACATTTACCCACATTTTAAATGGTATGTAACTTAATTAACATTAGTTATCAATAAACATATATTTATCATACATTTCATATCTTGTTATGAATATGTTTAGTTTTTAAAAAAATCAAATTTAATTTGTGCTTTCGTTTAATTTATTTGTTGACATGCAGCATATTATGTCATTTAAGAAATCATTTGATCTCTGTTTCTTCACTGCCGGTGACTGTAATACTTGTGTTCGCGATTCTAAGCTGGATGTTAGGTAACTGTGAAATTGGAACACATGTATCTGTTATATCAGTGATTCTCAATCTTCCAAAAAGCTGCTTCCCTAAAATACAGTATTTGTATAGAATGTAGTTTTGGGTAAGTCTTTTGAAAGGTAAGGGTAAACATTTAAGGGTAGATCGATAAATTAAGTGGTGATAATTACTTAATTACTTTTTAAAAATTGTAATTCATTAAGTATTTAATTAATATTCTTCCTTGTTTGTTAATTTATATATGAATTTTAATTGAGTATTGTTGTAATATTTATTAGCTTTATTCGTTAATTTGAATTTTAAATGACTGGTACTTTTGTGGAAATGTTTTTAGTCAAGTGGTTCTCATTGTGTGGGGTCATTTTTGGCGTATTTTAAATTCTTCTTTTGGAAATAGCTTTATTAGTTAATTTAACATAATTGTGTCCATTTACAATGTCTACAGGAGATTTCGGTAAATAAGCCCTGGACTTCAAAACGGAAAATTGATGTTACATGATTGAGATTTTTGTACCAAATAAAGGCTCATGGGCGTTTATATGGAAAATGTGTTGTTCGTCCGTCGAGGATCGACGATGACCATCGAGTCATCTGATGACTGATGACTTGCGCGGGTGACTTTTGTTTAAAGTGAGGAAGAGTTGCGCAGCGTCAACCTCACTCTCTCATCCGAGCCCACCATATCCAGTGGCAAGACTCTACGTCAAGACGACCAGGGATGGGTACGGTTGCAGGAATTGACATTGTATGCGCCTTACGGGACTCAAACTCCGGGTTTGAATTCAGAGTTTCCTTCTCTTAGATGAGTTGCCGACCAAGGTTAACGAGTCTCATCCACCCGATATGGGAAAATACAAATCAGTTAAACTACTTACTACCTGAGACACTCGCATGTCATTTCTTTGTATATTTTTTTTTTCTGTTTTTCAGACAAAATCTTTTCTAAGTTGAAAATATGCTATTTTGTAATAAAGATCAGGCGTAAGTAAAGTGAAAGGATCATTGCTAAAGATTGTTTTTATTCATATACATCAGATTACCCATAGATTTAAATGTTATCATTCATCCAACAATCTTCTTGAGAAAAGAAACACTGGTAAATACTGATAAATAAAAATTTCAGATAATACAATTAAGATAATTTACTTTAGAATTTTGCTGTTTGAAAATATTGAAAAAGTACAAACAATGTTTTTAATCAGAGTTATCTGTAAGATCTTCAAAAGGTTAATCAGACTATATTTCATCATCGTTCTGTTCATGTGCACGTCTGATAGCTTCTTCAGCTTTAAAACTTATCACACCTTTCAATCGCTGGTTGAGATGCTTGTCATCATCACGTATCACCCCACATGAACTAAATGATTTTCGTATGTTTTCAGGTGAGATCATTTTTACGCTTTCTGACACCATTTCAAGTAATCTTTCATAAGATATTTTTTTCCTCTATCCACCTCGTGTATATTCATTCAACCCATTTTCAAACCAATTTTTCTTTGTCTGCTTTAAAATATCCTTAAATGTGAAATTAACACCGACATCTAAGGGCTGTAGGAATGATGTTGTTTTGGCAATTATAAGTTTGACAGTTGCATTTATGTGTGTACATGCTGCAAGAGCAGATTTAATTTATTAACTTAATATAAGCCCTTGGGCCTGTATACGAAAAGACTTTCCGTACACAGGCCCATGGGCTTATGCTCGGGTTAGCCTATGTACGGAAATCTCCGGTAACCCAATCTCAATCGGTTCGCTAAGTGCAGGACGAGCTTTTCTGTACACTGTCAGCCTCTAGACGTAGTGTCACTCTACAACATGAATACGAATTTTATGGCCATATGCTTATTCGCGTTTTCCCCATAAGGTACCGTAGTGTTACCGCTCACAGAGGGCTCTGCTGTGACGAACATATTAACAAAGTTTGAAGCCAGGCAAACTAGGCCCTAGTGTGAAAAAATAGCTTTTAAAGTCGTTGTCAATACGCTTTTAGATTACAAATCTTCATTTTGGGACCCATTCACCCAGAAAAGCATCGACAGCTGGAGGAGGTCCAGCGACGGGCAGAACGCTTTGTCCTGAATTGCTAATGGAACACCTCTAGTATGGGTAGCATGCTGAAAACACTGGGCTGGTCAACTTTGGAGGAACGACGACAATTATCCAGGCTCCCCATAATGTACAAGATAAATAAGGTTCTTGCCCCAGCATTAAATAGATACTAGTCTTAAAACCCCGACGCCATGGCAAACAGTTCTGGTTCATAAATAAAAGAAAGCAGCACAGGAACTGCTCATTTTTGCAAACGGCAATCGGGGACTGAACAACCTTTCTTATGGAACAGTTGGTGAGACAACACTTTAAACATTTGCGTCTATTGACAAGTTCCTGATAATATCGCTGTTTAAGACTTCCAAACATTAAAATATCCTCTTCAATACACGGCACATAAATATTACAAATGCCCTTACATACATACTGATTCTGATTCTGATAGACTACGTCGCTGCAACCAAGGGTTGGCATATGTGCAACGGTTTGGGAAGCGATGCAACTATCCTAACCGCTTCTAGCGGGTGCCAGGGCAGGCTTGAACATAGGGCCAGAATGTTTAATATATTGGTTGTGGGAGTTAATATACAGAGGGAAATGTTTGTAATGATTAAAAAAAAAAAATTCGTTCTTACTCATTTTGCGTTTAGTTCGGGAATTTCCCAAAATTTGAAAACTAGAAACACATTTTAGCATTGTCGCTCTTCAAATCATGCCACAACATTGACTTAATCAAATAACCTAACTTCGTTTCTTCTTCTACTAGCATTTTAAACACGTTTTAAAAATAAAATTGAAAATGCTAGCAATCATATTGTTTAAATTAAACTTCTTAAGTTATAAAGACTGAAGCCATACTAAAATAAAAATGAAGGAAATGACAACAAAAGGTAACAAAATTCGCCAAAAAAATTCAACAAAGGGACAGCACCACACGAGCCCAGAACCTCAATTGTGGAGTCTACTTCCTGCCACAATTGTGCTTGCCATATACACGTACCTTGGCGACATCGACAGGGTTTCAATGGCCAGGGTAAGGGGTTTTATTTAAAAATATGAAAAACACCATATCATTGGTATTAAATGATACAATTTGGAGAGCTTTTGCTGGTAACGTGGAAAGAAGTAGGGTCGATGGAGAGATGGGTGGATTGGACACATGGACAAATGTGAGATCTACTACAACAGCAATAAGTAGATCTAGTGTTTACATGGCCACGTGTGAGTGAATAGTTTCGAGACAATGTAAGACTACAACGTCGAATTTGGACATGTAGCCGGGGGGGGGGCAATTAAAGAGATGATAGATAGGGTGCATAGTGAAGTGTCTATATGGGTATTTTCGGGATACGATTTTGAGGTAGTACATGTAAATGTTGGGAACAAGCAATATCTTGATTGTCGAAAAGCTACGACGCAATGCGTTACAAAAAAAACAGATTGTTAAACAAGCAGATGCATTATTAAAAACCAGAGTTCCTCAGCCACACGCAAGGAAACTAGTCACCTTTCTCGGTATCAACTATTGGTTTGATGATCACTTCAGGACATTGTGGTATAATCAAATTTCACGCTAACACTGGCCTCCTCAGAAAGTCGGATTCGTGGCGGCTGTTGAAAGAGACAGCAACAGAGCTTGGTACATCACAAGGGTAGTGATCACTGCCTCACTGAGTACTATTTCAAAGGGCAAAACCACAACAAAGACCAAAGCTGTTACACTATGGCCCACAGAATTACTTTTAACTTTTTGAAATCGTGCACCAAAATTTGAGCTTTTGGAGATCAGGGTGGCATGTGAGCCCAAAAATTAAAAACTCACGTTTGCACATCGAAGCCGATGGAACATTGTGACAGCATGTTTCCGGGAAGGTAGAGAGCATGGGTTCGGACCTCGCAAAAATATGAATAATTGTAGATTGACTGGTGGATTAATGAGTGAATGCATAAGAGGTTTTGATGTGTGAATAGACGTAATGATTTATGTGAGGATCAATGGATGAATAATGTTATGTTCAATATATCAATCGCATTTTCAAGGTGTGGCTCAGTAACTTTTCATTGTAATTTTTACGCCCTTCGGTCGACTTGTAAATTTAAGGTGCTTCACAAAAAGCCAAAAAAAATAGAAATATTTATTTGTCAATGAAGTGAAGGAATTATTATTTCGATGCCAAATACCATCCGAGTAATTATATATGAAACACGACGTTCCAATCATTTTTGTTTTCTACTTTATTATAAACCGGCTCTGAGCAACGTCCAGTTTTTCTACTCTTTCTAATAATGTATATGCGCCGACATCGGGGAGAAAAAAAATCAAGAAAATATAACAATATAAAAATCCTATTACTCTCTGAACTCATGCGTTCTTTTTGCTAAAATAAATCACCTGCCCCGATTTATCAGGTCCTGCCACCGAGGGTCTCACTTTAACATGACCACGACCTTAAACCCCGTGCTTATTTTCCCTGTTAAGGTGTGTAAGACCTGGTACCAAGTCTTCCAAGTTCCAGCTCTGTGGAGGTCGCGAATCATGAGATTCAGCGGGAAAAGATCACAAGGAGACATCAAATCTGAACTTTGGCTGAAGTCTAAATTTGCATCACCAAGGTCATACGGTACAGTGACGTAGCTACTATACACTGTCATAGTAAGATACTGTTAAGGCTAACATTCCAATACAACTAGCAGTACTGGCACAATTGAGTTAGTGATACAACTGTACATGTAACACGCCGGTTAAAAACAGGCTCTTACTAGTGAAGGTCCCCGACAGGTACAAATAACATTCATAGATAACTATATATAAATATGCTATAAGAATTTTTGGAGGTCACCAAAATTTGTTCACTATTAACGGACAACGGATAAAAATGACGATAGGGGCCGCATAATCATTTTGTACAATTCTTGCAAGCCAGAACGAACGTTCTGAGGGAAAAGACAAACAAAACAACTAAGTTTAGTATTACATGTTAATCAGGAAATGCAAAAAAGCAAACACAACAATATGTATTTATTGAAAAGTTAGCAACGATCACGACGTTAGCAAAAATATAGTTACATCAGACCTAGTGCGCACATATCTCAAAAACTAGGCAGCAAGAAAGGTTAGTGGGACTTGTGAAACTGACATTTGGCTTTCAGGGTATTATCATTGTTTGCTTTGGAATTGCTGCATTCCATCAAAAGAATCGTTTTCAAAATTTGATACGATTTTGAGGTAGTACATGTAAATGTTGGGAACAAGCAATATCTTGATTGTCGAAAAGCTACGACGCAATGCGTTACAAAAAAAAACAGATTGTTAAGGGCAATAAACAAGCAGATGCATTAAACATTTAATGTTTACCAAGCCGCCTCGCTCGATGTGATGACTTCACATAATTTTTTGTTTGGAAATGTTTGCTCACAGACATAAGTTGTTCCTTGCATGCTGCAAACGGATGCCAACTCTTCCGTTATCGAAAAGTCCAAATTGACACCACAAATGAACACGAGAAGTTGTAGAGATCAGTAGGCTCATCCGGTGCCAGAGAATACCACAGCATGTTCCTAGCTTTCTCCCATACCTTTAGCACTATGTTCTCTCCAAGTTCTTCTGCTCTCCACACAGCTACACTTGCAGAAGTGCCGTTAGTTCCAACCGCGGCGACCATGATTTTCAATGACCCCTTATGATTCCAAAACTCCTCTTTCTTTCAGCCATTTACAGTTTGTGAAAGCTATCAGACTATAATATATAAGCTGGAATAGGCTTAATGGAAATTGATTCTTCTTTTATATTTTTTTTTCAAACCAGCTTTAAAAAAAAAAAACTCGATTTACTTGTGAGGTATTTTAAATGATGCCATCCTTTGATGCCATCTTTTGTTAATTAATTCTAAAATAAAGATATCTTGTTTTATGCTGATCTAACTTCTAGTTTGAACCACATTATATTTCACCAGTTAAAAGAATCTGATACTGTGATCTATACGCCCACTAAAAAAATATCTATAGCAAATACACGTTTGCAAACAAAGTTACCTCGCATTGTGTTGCAAACGCTGGTACTCTACTTTGAGTAGTTAACGTTTTAGAAGCCAGCTTAGCTTGCTCCCACTAGGCATTGCAATGCCATTGGTTATTTTATTCATTTTACATACTCTTTGTTCATTTATTTACTATTAAGATACCGCATTGTTCGATTTTGAGATTATATTGTAGGATTTTAGGAGTTTAAAGGTAAATACGTCTGCAACAAACAAGAAAACCCAGGTACAATAATTTAAAATTGAAAGGGTAAATTAAGGTGCAAATCAACCAGGACGTGTGAAGGTCTCCTAGTATGCTAAAAATGATATTGAAATTGAAATCGTATCACAACATCTCGTGTTCCATACGTTTTATCAAGCAAGTCCAAGTACCGTTTGCGGGCCGGATGAACTGGCTTCTCAGGCTGGATCCGGCCCGCGGGCCGTAGTTTCTTGTTCCCTGTGGTTAGCTGTAAGTCGTAGTCATGGTAATCACTTACTAATCCCAACCCTACTCTTATTTTCGCTATCCATCCCTCACATTCCACCATTTGTCCTTACGCCATGATTGTTAATGACACATTCCTAATTTATTTCTCATTAGGACAGCAGGCGATCAAATTCGCCAAACAGTTCTCCACTTCTGTTCAAGAAATCACAGTCCACTTCCTTCTATTGTCTGAGCTTAGGGAAAGTGCCAACCTCTTCAGGGAGCTCTCTACGTGTCTGGATGAAGCCAGCCTTAGATATATTTATATTTCTGGTCTTGGACTAGAAGGGGTCAGAGGGCAGATACGAAAAGATTTGACTGACTCACTAAAGAGATTAATTGAGAAACAGCACTCACTTCGGGTAAGAAAAACATAAATACAATCAGTTACTCATCTTGGACATAGCACCAGAATACATAGACAACTGGGATAGGCATAAGGATCGGAGAGAGCATGTTGTGGCGATGTTGATTGTTTGATTGAATAATTATATAGAGCTGGTATCCATGCTAATTAAGCATGCTCACAGCGCTGTGATGTTCTCAAATATTTTTGAAGAAAAAGATATTCAATTTCTCTAAAATATTGAGAGAAACTGCTCCATAATTGTGGCGCTATCGCTTTAAAAGAGCGCACTCCGTATGATTTTTTTTCTGTGTCCATTTAAACTGGGAACTCTCAGTATGGACTGTGTTGAAGAGCGCAGGCTCTATAAGGATAAGTGTTTAGAAATCAAACCTTTAGAACATTCCGGTGCAGAGCCTTCTATACAGATGTTTTTTAGCAGGGGCTTAAGTCTCCTTGTATCCTGGTTTAAAATAATAAATTTAAATACAATCAAGACGATCTAAATTAAATATTTTATTGTATTTTTAATATGCTATGTATTTATTTGTATACATAAGTCTGGGAGAACATTTGTGAACATATGAAGCAATTTCTTTTGTTGCTATTTTTTCCCCTTTAAATCAGTTGTAAGTCTATTTCATTCCATGTTGTATTGCATAATTATGATTACTCTAAGAATAATTTTTGTTCTTTGTTTTTGTTTGGTTTTTTTTTAATAGAAATTTCGCATAAAATCGTCTCACTTTGACCTTGAGAGTGGTCTACAAATTCTACAATGTTTAGCTGGGGCCTCTGCACAAACTATTACAGACCTAGCTCTAAACGGCTTATTTCAAAATGGAGTATCTCTTTACCGAGAGGGACGGGTAGTAACAGAACTGCAGGTCATTGTCACATCACTTTAAAATCACTATTCATTTAATATTGTTGTTTGTTTATCGTTTACAGCTGCGTTCTTTAAAGACTTAAGGTTCTGGGTGGCCGAGTGGTCTAAACTGAGTGGTCAAATTTCAAGTTGGTGGTCTGGAGTTTAATTCCAGCCAGAGCCCAGACAAGCAAAAACAGCTTATAATCCTTTAAGAACAATCCCAGGCCATGTTGATTTCGTCCAGCCAAGTCCACACCATCCTCACATTGTGACGGACGGATGCCAGCAAAAAAAAAAAAAAAAAAAAAGGAAAAATTATATTTCATGTCCATATAGGTTCTCCCAACTGTAAACGTTTGATTTCGTCCAGCCAAGTCCACACCAACCTCACATTGTGACGGACGGATGCCAACAAAAAAAAAAAAAAAAAAGGAAAAATTATATTTCATGTCCATATAGGTTCTCCCAACTGTAAACGTATCAGTGTTAAGCTGCCCATTATCTCAATTCTAAATGTATCAGTATTATCATCCAGGTTCTCTCTATTGGAAACGTAACAGTGTTAACATCCAAGTTCTCTTAATTTTAAATGTATCAGTGTTAACTGCCAGGTTTTCTCAATTTTAAACGTATCATAGCTAACTTCCAGGTTTTCTCAATTTTAAACGTATCATAGCTAACTTCCAGGTTCTCACAATTGAAAACTTAACAGCGTTAACTTTCAGGTTATGTAAACGTAAAGTGCTATCTTCCAGGTTCTCTTCATTGTAAACTTTCGAGTGTTAACTTCAAGGTTCCCTTATCTAATTGTCAACCTAAAAGTTTTAACTTCCGGGTTCTCATACAAAGGTATGAGTGTAAACTTCCAGGTTTTCTTAATATTAAACGTAACAGTGTTAACTTCCAGTTTCTCTTAATTGTAACAGTAACAAGGTTAACTTCCAGGTTTTCTCAATTGTAAACGTAAATGTGTTAACTGAAAAGTACTCTATATTGTAAACGTAACAGTAATAGCAATAGTAATAAGACGTCTTATATAGCGCGGTATTAGTGTTAACTTCGAGTTTCTCTTAATTGTAAACGTATTGGTGTCAACTTCCAGATTCTCTGATTTATAAATAAACTAGTGTTAAATTCCAGGTTCTCTCAGTTGTAAACGTGTTACAGTTAACTTCCATGTTCTCTTAATTGTAGACGTATCGGTGTTAACTTTCGGTTTCTCTCAATTGTAGACGTCAAAGTGTTAACTTTCAGGTTCTCTTAAATTTAATCGTAACTGTGATATCTTCCAGGTTCTCTTAAACTTATAAGTGTTTAATTCCAGGTGTGCTTAATTGTAAGCATGTAAGTGTAAACTTCCAGTTTACTTAAAACTAAACTTAACAGTGTTAACTTGCTGGGTCTCTCACTTGTAAACGTATCAGTGTCTTTTAATTAATAGCATCACATTTTCAGAAATTCACAGGCCTCACTCGTATTCAGGTGGATTACGATGTAATGTCTGAAGAATTAGCCGAAACCTGGGTCACGGGATGTCCGAACCTTTCAATCATCAGTCTTTCTGCTGAAGAATATGGGCAAAGCAGTATGTTTGTTTGTTGATTACTTATATTTTAATTGTCCTTTTTTAATAAAACATTTTTAAACCTATGAGTGTAAAAGAGAGCTGTGATTGAAAGTGTTTTAATTTGATAAATTTTCTGACAAGTCACTACTAGTATACTGTGTCATAATATTAGTGTGACATGCACCGAGGATGGAGTCTTTCTTTTCATCCAGTGTCAGATTTTTTCCAGGCAAATGGATACCTTCTAGATGCAATTTTTACAAGAATAATTTCTTTCATCAACAAGACGTTAAAAAAGTTCCCATTGTGTCTTCATAGATTTACGTCATATTATGTCTTTTTAGTACCGTTTTGATGTAAATTAGCTAATTGTAACGAAATGTTTCAACTTTAACGTGCACGAATCAATCAAGTGCGTATTTGTTCAATGTACACATTACTAACACGGTCGTGTTATACCATCGACTCAATCAGCTCACATATTAAGCTGCAAGGCGTGGGAATCTTTGGTCAGCACCCACCCCAACCTGATGGTCGAGCTGAGGATCGTTCATTTCAAAGACTAAAAGCTAAAGCTTGATATATTATCACCGGCGATGCCCCTGTTCTATTTATGTTTGACCACATACGGAGGGGATACAACAGAATCTGAGGTAGGAGAAAGTATTTGATTGACTTTTTTTGTGTTTGTTTGTTTGTCTTTTGTCATTAATTTGTTAACAAGTAAAAGTTTCAGTTTATGTTGTTCGCTGGCGGGAACAATGGAAAATATTATTTTTTTTTAGTTTTAATTTCCATTAAATTCTTTGACGCTTGTCTAAGCCGTTAAAGGGAAAAAAATTGATCAAGATAACTTTGGATTATGCGGTGTCACATTATTTTGAAGTGGGGGCTCCAATATTAATAATCTTAAAGGATACCTGTGCAGTATAATGAGGAATTTAATAATGTAACTTTTGAATGTTAAATTCCCGCCCCCCCCTTTTTTTCTATAAGAGATAAATATTGCAGTTTATCAGCTTCAACGCTTTAAATGCTTGTTTTTTTGTTAACTTGAATATTTCATTTAAGGATTATGGTGGGGCCTAGCTACAGTAACAAATTTATATCGCCTTAAAGACAAGGCGGTGATTTTAATCTTGAATTGGTATAATACTTATCAAAGCGGGGTATAACAGTTAGTTTTTTTTTTATAAGCAAAGCAGAAACAAACAACACAACTATTAAAAACAAAAGTTAGTCTGTAATTTGGTCAGGCACATAACTTATTTTAAAAAATTTCAAGAATTTTTTTTCAAAAAAATAATACAATGATCACGTTTATATTTTCATTACATAAGATATGGAATTAACCATGGCGGTGTAACTTTAAGCTAAACTATTGCACCTGACATTTTTTTAAGATATGATATAAATTTTTATCAGGATTGACATGGGTTAATATCCCACTTCACATGATAATCTAACTTCAGATGATATTCACGTTTTAAAAAAAAATAATTTGGTTATGACAATGACCAATTGTTTTAAAACTCATCAGTCCGAGACTGTACATTTTTCAGTTCACTCTTAGGAATTTGAAATTATCACGAGCTTTCCAGAATTAAAAATCTGAAATGTTATGCTGCTTTTAATTAGGAGCATGTCGCAAATAATTATTTTTTTAATCACATTCATATACAGAAATAGACATGAGTAGAAGTAACTATTTAAAGTATTTAAATAAATCATGACAAGTATAGCACACTTTGTGCCAAGTTGTTTTCGTATGAAACAA
Organism: Lymnaea stagnalis; assembly: GCA_964033795.1. Classification (NCBI taxonomy): domain Eukaryota; kingdom Metazoa; phylum Mollusca; class Gastropoda; family Lymnaeidae; genus Lymnaea; species Lymnaea stagnalis. The sequence goes on along the minus strand of CAXITT010000166.1, from coordinate 697,320 downwards.
CATGTTATCAATTTTTGGTACATTAGTATATCGTCCATTCAATTTGTGAATAAAATTAAATAATGTTTAATTGAATATCACATTTGGAAAAAAAGAACTACTATAATAACTCTGAGATGTGATTATTTATTACAGTTTTATCTTTAAAAATTGATCGGTACCTGGAATCATTAAAAACTTTAAACGGAGTTTTTAGACTGTCAGGCATTAAATTCTTCTTCCTCTTCTGTATATTAAGGGCCCACGATCAATTTATTGATCCTTTTGGCTCCTATGCATGTAGAGGGAATTTGCAATGTTTCTGTGCCTGGTGTTGATGAGGACATTTCACAGGTTGCAAGTGCTAGTTTGTGAGCGAATCATGAACTGGGGGTTGGAAGGCTTGATACCACATACGCAAATGTGTCAAGTCTTGTCGCCGCAACTGTTCGTTTTGAAAGCTTGTACCAGTCCCTGATTGTCTTTGGCAGGAATGAGCAGTTCCTATCCTGCCTTCACGCTGGTATGAGCCAAAACTGCCTGTTATGGCCTCGTCACTGTCTATGATAGAGAGCGACGAGTTTCTGTTTAATACTGGAACAGGGGACCAGTCCATTATTTATTTTGTACATCATGGCGAGCCTGGAAAATCTTCGTCGTTCCTCCAATGCTGACCAGCCTAGTGTTTCCAGCATGCTGCCAACACTTGAGGTGTTCCTGTAGCGGTTCATGACAAAGCATCCTGCCCGTCGATGGACCACCTCAACCTGTCGATGCTCTTCTTGGTAAATGGTTACCAGACTAAAGATGCATTATCTAAAAGCGGACGGACTTTCTTTATAGGCTTTCTTTTATACATTGGAGTTGCCGATTTTTTCTAGTAAATAAATTAAAATAAATATCATATTTGTGCGTCCCCCCCCCACACACACACAATTTGAAATAGGTGCGCATATATGTATATCGCCTATATTTATCCACATCATTTGCTTTAAAAAAAAAAAAAAGACTTTTTAAAAAATAAAACATTTTAATCAATTGTTCGCAGTTGACCAGCTTACTTCATCGTGTTGCCAGCTACCACAGAACGCTAAAGCATCTTTCCGTGGATATTCAAGGGGAGTTTCCGAATTTTGAAACAACTACAGTGCAGAGCTTGCTGTCTAAATGTACAAATCTGTAAGTTCGTTTGGTATCAATACTCTGACATTGGAGATTGATGCTTATCGCCGTAAGAAATACGTCTCCGATTCTAAGCACACAGCACCTCCCTTATCACACGAGTTTCCTATCTCTTAGAGATACAAGGAGGGCGTTAAGGATTATCACTAGCGATTCTCATTTACATGCTTGTTGCTTGTCCCCAATAAATGTTTATTTATATTGGTTCAAATACTGCATCTTAATTTTAAGTATACTAGATAGTATTCTTTGGTTCTGGGGATCGCGTGTAATTCAAGCCTGGTTCACGGGACACAATGCGTCTGATTGAGTCAAGGGTTAGCTTGGACTGCAGGCCTAGTTTCCCTGCACCGGGACAACACAGTACTGCATTGCCACCTATTTTTATCAATTCATAATATATCAAGAAATATGAACAGTTCAATAAAACTTAATTGAGAAAATCAGAACCTTCTCTTAAGGAAGAATATAATGTTTAAATGTGTTAAAATTATTCATAAAAAGCATAATGATTTTCGTATAGCAAAGTCGTTTATCACGTCATCAATGCTATTTTTGTCGTGACACAGTTGCTCCAAAACACGGGGAAGGCGAAGCCTTTAAGCCGCTTTCTGGCATAGTTGTTGTGTTCATGATATGTACATAATTTATCTGAGTAAATGACGTGGCTCAGCTGAGACATTGATTTTGATTAGACTTAAAATAAATGGGTTCCACTATCGAAATATGGAAAGACTCGTTCAATGTTGTCTTCTACGATGATTTTACGAAATTCTGCATGAGTGATTTTCGTTTGTACAGTTTTAGTTGCACTAAATTAGCAGTTGCTTCATAGTTTTTTTCCCGAAATTATCTGATACTTAATTGATCATCTCGTGACTAATAGATATCTGTAAATGTTTTTAAGTTTTCTTCCTCAAACTTTAAAAGTTGACATAATTAATGAAAATATTGTTAAAAATTCCATGCTAAAAATTCAACTGAAAGAAAAATTACATTTTTTTTTCATTCTGTGATTATTGTTTTTTTTTATTATTATTAATAGTTCCCTACACAGCAAATCGCGTCTCTCCACGCTGTTGGATAACCCAGGGGAACATCATATGGAAATAGCTTGGCTCCAGTGGCGTCGCAAGAGTTGTAGAAATGTTTCAATTTGCCAATGTTATCAGCCTATGGGACTCCATTCCCGGGTTAAAATGCAGTATCTCCTTCTATTAGATGAGTTGCCATCCAAGGTTAACGAATCCTTCCACTTGGCTGTCTTTGGTATCGAACTCCAAACCATGAACCTGAGTTAGCTCCGTTTGGACCACTAGGGCATCTAGCATCAATATCAAGCGTCATCATATCATGGGCCACCATAATATGTGCCTTCCATCATGTGACGACATACCATGTGCCACCATATTATGTGTCGCCATATCATGTTCCACACATCTAGTGCTATATTCATATCAAGTGCTGTCATATCATGTGCCACCCGATCATGTGCCACCAGATCATGTGCCACCAGATCATTTGCCGCCCATCATGTGGCACCATATCATTTGCCGCCATAACATGTGACTCCGATTTGGTGCTGTAGACATATTATCATACGCCGCACGTCTAGTGTTGTAGTCATGTCCCGTGCCACCATATCACGTGCAACACATCTAGTGTTATAGACATAGTATTTGCAGCCATAATATGTGCCGATATACCATGCTCTGTAGACATGTCACGTGCCACCGATCTAGTGTTGTAGCCATGTCACGTACTACCATATCATGGTCTACTACATCATGTGCCACCAATCTAGTGTTGTAGCCAAGTCACGTACTACCATATCATGGTCTACTACATCATGTGCCGCTCATCCAGTGCTGCAGCTATATCACATACTGCCATATCATGTGCCACCATATCATGTGCCACGCATCTAGTGCTGTAGCCACGTAATGTACTGCCATATCAAATGTTGTAGTCATATCATGTGCCTCTATATCACGTGCTTCAGTCATATCATGTGCTGCAAATCTAGTGCTGTGGCGATGTCAAGTTCCACCATATCATGTTACGCCCATCTAGTGCTGTAGTCGTGTCATGTGCCGCACTTCTAGTGCTGTAGTCATGTCATGTGCCGCACATATAGTGCTGTAGTCATATCATGTGCCGCCATATCATGTGCCACTAAGTTAGTGGTGTAGTCATATCATGGGCAACCATATCATGGGATGTAGACATATCATGCACCACCATATTTTGTGTTGTAGTCATAATCATGTGCTAAAATCATATCATGTGCCACCGTATCATGGGCTGTAGACATATCATGTATTACCATATCATGTGTTGAGGTCATATCATGTGCCGAAGTCATATCAGGTGCCACCATATCATGGGCTGTAGTCATATCATGTGCCACTAAGTTAGTGGTGCAGTCATATCATGTGCTGTAGTTATATCATGTGCCGCCATATGATGTGCTGAAGACATATCATGTGCCACTAAGTTAGTGGTGTAGTCATATCATGTGCTGCAGTCATATCATGTGCCACCATATCAAGTGCTACCATATCATGTGCTACCATATCATGTGCTACCATATCATGTGCCGTTTTATCACTTCCCGCCAATCTAGTGGTGCAGGCATATCATATGCCATTAAGTTAGTGCTGTATTCATATCATGCGCCACCATATCATGTAACTCACTACCGATCCACTCATAGTTTCTTGTGAATGTCATTTATTCTAAAGACGTATCGTACTATGGAACACATAACAAAGTACTTAACGTTGAATGACATTTTTGTAATATTTGTGTGTTATAGATTTTAAATCCTGACACGAATCCCTCTTTTATTGTCTTACATTTTAAAGTAACTATGAATGGACTTTTCGACCAAAACACCATGTAACTGAATTCATTTTCATTTTATCTTTCAGACTGCCCTTCAAATGTATTCATTTCAAAAGTGTATTCCGCAATGAAATTTCATGGAGAATCTCGCAGGATAAATGGTGGATGCATTTAGCAGAATTAAATTAATACCTTAGCCTACATTTCTACAATATCAAGATGTTTTTTCAACGATCCATAAAATATTTTGGATCTTTTTGTGTTTGGGAATGGCTTAATATGCCTCTACCTAATACATTCGCCATCAAAACTTCTTCTTTTTTCGTTAACATCCGATAATAAAGTTAACATTATAAATTTTAGCAAAATTTAAAATTCACTGCTAAAGTTTTGGATACATCTTTGTTTTGTATAAATGCTGAATTTACCTAAAACCTGAGCGTAAAGCTTTACGCACATTTACTATTGTATCTATCTAAATTAAACTGATTTATTTAAATAAATATATCTTTTATCTAATTGATATGTAGTAATGAAGTTTGTCTTTTTTTTTTTAAGTTGTTGTTGTTGTTTTTTTTTTATTATTAAATGAAAATTGTGCTAATGTACGTTTAATTAAATCCTATAGATTAACGTTGCTTTCATTTGTGGCTGGGTGGGAAAAATCTTCGGACGGCTAATTGACCAACTCCCTATCAAGATATCGTTGCCGACGACCACATATCTTTTACATGTCCAACCCCCCTCCTCCCTACCCCCATCACTTTTTTTTTTTAAAGTTAAATTTTAACAGACGAACTTGATGACAGAAAACATTCTTCTTATAAAGTTGTATATTTTCTCTTTACATTTATATATTTTTTTCTCCTACTGGGCTATACTATTATATAAAGCTCGTTTTGCGTATAATTTTATTTTTATCTACAGAATTCCGCTTCTAACTAAACACATGACTGTCATTTTTTAAAATTTGTATTTTATTATTTTAAAGAACAAAGTTTCCGAAGATAAAATAAAGTTGTTACAGAACGGCCTCTTAGAATAAAAGACTATAACTGGATTTGTTCCCGTCTTTCAGACAACCATTGAAATTTGAGAAGCGCGAGTATTATTCAGATCTTTGGACGATGTTGAAGACTTCTCAACATAATCGTGTGTGCCTTGGGGGAGGCTCAAACAGGAAGATCTCTAAACATCATCAAGCATGGCTCAAGAGAAGGACATAGAGAAGGCCAAAACGACTACCAGTAAATTGAGAAAATGATTGTCTATTCTACAGAGAGACAACTTTATGTTTCCCCCACCATTGCCAATAAAAATCAAACATGTTTACTGTCACTATACGTGTAATTTTGATTGACACGACGGTGACGAAATGTGGCCTTCAGAATTAAAAAACACTAAAATATCAACTGAATGCCATGTACATCGATAAATTATACAAGACAACAAATTTTTAATAGTTTTTTTTTTAATTTAAAAAAAATAAGAACAAGATTATTTGTCAAAGAACGTAAAACACAACATTTTCAAATATCAAACATTTGATACAATATTGATTAGGGCGACAAGACCAAGCATTTGATACAATATTGATTAGGGCGACAAGAACACACGTTAAAAGAAATATTAAATTTTTAAAAAAAAGTTTTAACACTTTAAATGGTTTAAAAACCTGTTTTCAAAAAATAAAATTGTAATTGAGTCTGTTACAAATCTTAGAAAAATAAACATTAAAAAACTAAAAAGGCAACATTTATGTAATTAGAAAAGGTACAAAATAATGTTCAGTCATGTTTGGGTTATAACTTATAATTGTTTATGAACGTATTAAACATTTGTATAATGTCATTGTTTTTTTTTCTTTTATTTTTTTATTTTTTAATCAAAAATCCTGTGATCACTACATGACATGTAGAAAATTTTACTTTTTCCATATACATATCTGTTGTGCTACCTTTTCCATACCCATTAATAGTGTTAAATTTTTCATACCCATTTTTAGTGTTACTTTTTCCATACTCGTATTTATTGCTAAATTTCCATACCCGTATCTAGTAATTTCTGCCAAAGAATATTTAGATACAAATATAGCATTAAATACGTGAAAGAGCATAAACAAAACAAAGTGTATTTTGTGAAACTCTTCAATTTACATGTACACAATTTTTCCCCCCAAAAAATCCTAGATTTTTTGGTTAATTGATGATTTAAGATGAATATTTTATTTTTCTAAAACTAAAAAAAATAGATTGGTGGCCTGAATAGATTTATAAATCGAGGGGAAAAAAACTTCATAAATACATTTTCCACTTCTTGTAGGATACTAAACAAGAGATTTTAAAAGCAAATAAATGATGAAGTATACTGAAACTGGTAGCACCAATTGTTTATTATTAAGAGTAAACAGTTTAAAAATTAATAATTAACATAATGTTTTTTTATTTCTAGTGTCAAGAAAAAAATATTTAGAGTTATAGAAAATACAAACGATTTATTATTTAACATACACTATTAATATGTGCCCTATAAAATCTTTAATTTGGTTTGAAAAAGGATTGAAAGATATTTTAAAACTCACAACAAATGTGACCTGTTGATTCACTAATCGAATCAGTTCATTGAAAGGGTAAAATGTCAATGGAAGAAGAACAAACAGTATCTGCTGTGTAAAGTCAAGAGATTGAGGTCGATGAACTACTGTGCGCGTATCGTGCTGTCAAGAGACTAATCAATGCCATGAGAAAATTACACACCAGGTGATTACGATTACACACCAGGTGATTACGATTACACACCAGGTGATTACGATTACACACCAGGTGATTACGATTATGTAAATTCATAAAACAATGATTGTACTTTTTTTTTTGTCTACATGCTTAAACACTGTCTTACAGACACAGTTGGTCTCCATACTGTAACATGCTCTTACAGACACAGATGGTCTCCATACTGTAACATGGTCTTACAGACACAGTTGGTCTCCACACTGTAACATGGTCTTACAGACACAGTTGGTCTCCATACTGTAACATGGTCTTACAGACACAGTTGGTCTCCATACTGTAACATGGTCTTACAGACACAGTTGGTCTCCATACTGTAACGTGGTCTTACAGACACAGTTGGTCTCCATACTGTAACATGGTCTTACAGACACAGTTGGTCTCCATACTGTAACATGGTCTTACAGACACAGTTGGTCTCTATACTGTAACATGGTCTTACAGACACAGTTGGTCTCCATACTGTAACATGGTCTTACAGACAGAGTCTGCATACTATAACATGGTTTTAAAGACACGTCACCATACTATAACATGGTCTTACAGACACAGTTGGTCTCCATGCTGTAACATGGTCTTACAGACAGAGTCTGCATACTATAACATGGTTTTAAAGACACGGTCACCATACTATAACATGGTCTTACAGACACAGTTGGTCTCCATACTGGAACATGGTCTTACAGACAGAGTCTGCATACTATAACATGGTTTTAAAGACACGGTCACCATACTATAACATGGTCTTACAGACAGAGTCTGCATACTATAACATGGTTTTAAAGACACGGTCACCATACTATAACATGGTCTTACAGACACGGTCACCATACTATAACATGGTCTTACAGACACAGTTTTTTCTATATTCTGTTACATGGTCTTAGAGACAAAGACAGGATTTATGCATAGTGCATACTGTTACATGTTCTTACAGTGACAGACACTTTGTCTGAATACCGTTACAAGGACTTATAGATCCAAATTTAAATAAAATCGAAATCAACAGATTGGCAGGTCCAGTGTCCTTCGATGAAAGAAAAGAAATTAAGGTTGAAATTAAGAAAACGCCGGCAGAAGATATACAAACACAACAAAAGAGTCCACTCATATTTTCTTTAAAGAAGACCTACATTTCTTGCAACATTTCTTGCAAGTGAAACCTGGCCTCTGGTTCATCTTCGGCCTTCCACAATGCTCTTTTTGTTGCAAAATCTTTGTTCTGCTTGATCGAAAGTAGCCTAGAGTGCCTGTCCTGTATCGAAAGAAGCCTTTAGTGCCTGTCCTGTATCGAAAGTAGCCTACAGTGCCTGTCCTGTAACGAAAGCTTCATACAGTGTCTGTCCTTTATCTAAAAAAGAAAACTGTCTAAATCATAATACAACTTTAGATTGAATATTTTACACGGGATTCAACCTAATTGTAGGTATTACGAATTTTGGTTAAATCTTTAAAACATTGCCCAAAGTTCTTTCAGTTGAGGTCGATGACATGTACACATCTTTCAAAAGTTTGAGTAGACATAATCCAAGTCATTAATGAACTGCTTCTCTAGCGGTGAACAATAGCATGTTGATTCCTTCATCCAAGTCTTTCTCTTGTTCTTGACATTACGCTCGCATCATGTGAATTAACGCCTGATAAAATCGCTCTCTGTGACTCAAATAAATGGTATATCCTCGACAAGCAGTGGTTTTTCCCCAGTTTATTCCTCACTTGTTGTTTAAGTCCAGCATTAAATTCGCTTTCTTGGAAAGACTGTACCGACTTCAGAAGACCAAATCCTTCTTCAGAGTCTTGCTGTTTCGACGAGGATTTTTGTGTTAAAAGACTTATTCATTTTGCATGTTGGTCGGGAATTTCCAAAGAGTGCGTTTACTTGTAGCACTGTTTAGCATTGTTGTTCTTAAAATCGTGCCCCAACATTAAACTTTATTAAACAGCTAATGTAGTTTATTCTTATTAACATTAACAAAGCTAATTTAAAATAACATCAATTAAATTTATATTAAACATTGTGATTCAAGTACTGAAGCCGTAATAAAATATGAATAAAAAGGAAAACCAACGTAAAAAATTACGTACATCAAAAACCAGGACGAAATCAACGACAGGGCGAGACAACACGAAGGCTAAAAAACCGGAACCGCCACCGTGGAGCCAGCTTCCAGCGACCGTACTAACTGGCATCTACAAGTACTTGGGTGATGTGGACAGGGTTTCAATGGCAAGGGTAAGGAATTTTATGTAACTATTTAGTTAGAACGCATGTAACTATTTAAAGATATATTAAATATCATTGTTTGAAAGTGTGAATAATTGTATGAGCAATAGATAGATGAGTGGATTTGATCAAAAAATTGATGCTGTTCACTTCTTTACCTGCAGTAAGAGATCCGTGTTAGGCTGCGGGAAAACGAAAAGTTTTGGGAACTTGTATAACTACTTAGACGAATTTTGACTTTGGGGTCTTAGGCTGTCCTCAGGACAAAAAAATGGATACAAATGGGTCTGCAGGAGTAGGTATTTATGGGACTCGATGTTGAGAACATACACGCAAATGATAACAAGAAACAAGAAGGTGGGCACCATAAAAAGGAAGAGTAGAAAAGTTACGATGCCATGGGTTACAAAACACTGGGTTAAAAAAAGAAGTTATCTTCATATGCAATTGGATACATTTGAAGTGATAGATATGTGCAATGAACGAGACGATAAATTAATATAATCCAGGGATGTTCAGCCATAAAAAGAAAATAGTCTTCATTTTCGAAATAAAAAGTTTGTTTTAGGACCATTTTAGTACAATATTGTAATGTTAATGTGGATGAGGCAACAACGGCCAGAGAAATTCACGCTAACATCGCCCTCCAAGCAAGTTTGATCGTGGAGTAGAAAAAAGCCAAGACCACAGTGGGGTAAGTCGAATACGCACTGAAGACCACCGTGCTAAGTTCTAGCTTACAAGAGCCTAGAATACCACAACAAAGACCAAAACTGTCGGCATTCCACGATGACCAACAGGAACTGTTGTACGCTAATCTCGTTAACTTATGGTCCTACATTTTGAACTTTAAAAAGCCAGGGCGGCAGGCCAGCCCAACAATAGCTAAAGAAATATGTGGCTCAGCCGAAGAAATGGAGCTTGTTGCCAATGTGTCATTTGGGATAATAGACAGGGTGAGCTCACATAAACCAGAATATGAGTATCACTGTATCGGCTGGTTGATAGATGAGTGGAGGAATGAGAGGTTGGGTGTGTGAATTAAGTTAATAATGCGTACAAAAATGATTAAATGTATGATTAAATCAATGGATAGAAGTATACTTCGCTGGATATTTATCAGGTTGCTTTTTCATTGCTAAGGTCACAATTTCAAAGTATATCACAGTGATTTTTTTCTCATGCAAATCAGTCATGGTTATTCACAAGTCAAACAAAGTACACGAATATGTATTTGTAACTGTGGTATGATGATAGTTACATTGATGCCAAATAATACAAGAAATTTTGGGGGAAAAACTATCTTCCCTGCTAGCAATACATATTCTACTTCCAAAAGAATTAACTCTAATCTTGAAATCTTTTGCTCTACCGGATCATGAACATTTCTAGCGTAAACAACAAACATTCATGTTAAGATTACAGGACTTCCTCCTAAAATCAATTTTTATTTTCCTTGCTTAGGTGTGTAGGCCGTGGGAACAAGGTTTCAACTACCCAGCGCTGTGGAGGACGAGGATCATTCATTTCAGAAAATACAGAGACAAGCTAGAAGTTAAAAGAGTGGCTTCATATAAGTCTAAAACAGCAGTTCCAGTCTCTAGTGGTACAGTAACATAACTGGGTCGTAGGGGAAAACTTACATATTGGTGAAACTAACATAACGTACTGGTACAACGAACACAAGAGAACAAATAACGTACGGGTACAGCTATACATAAGTGTACAGCTAGCATAATGGTACAACTTAACTGATGGTACAACTAACACACATGTGAAATTATCATGTCTTTACAAATAACGCATAGTAACAACTAACTTTTATGCTTCTATAACAAATAAGATGGCGGTACAATTGGAAGCAGTGCTATGGACCAATAAATATTACGCCTGGTCGTGGAAGTGAGGCTAAGTGATAGCTTGGTCGTAGAGCATCGTCTTATTCTCTCTTTGATTCTATATTGTGAGAGTCCACAACCAATTTATTGCTCATTCTGGCTCCTGGTTTGAAATTCAGAGTTCGCCAACCCTTAGATCAGTTGACATACAAGGTTAACGCGTCCCATCCACCTGGGATGCCAGGGCTGAGTTCAATTTCTTTTTCTAGGCTTTGGTGGTGATTGAACTTGAGACCACCAGCTATTTGGATTGAAAAAGTTAAAATCTTTCGAACACCCAAAGGTCATTTTTTTTCCTGTAGTTGCTCAGTCGGCCCCCTTACAAGGACGTTTAAATTTTTCAATATTCATAATTAATTGTTTAACTACAACTGTCATAATAATTATGTTTGTGTTGGCACCATTGTCCACCAATGTCCTTTGCATCACGTCAACATAGTCTAGTGTATTTTTTCAATGGGCATCTTTAAATTTATTTACAATTAGGAAAGTGCGCTATCAGATTCGCAAAACGATTTCCAAATTACCTGCAAAAGGTGGACATTGATTTCAATGGTGTTATGTCTTTGATGAGTATCTCAAGGGAGGTAGTCCAAGACTTCATGAAATTCGTTGAACTGTTGCATGACGCAAAGCTCACGAAGCTGAGGATACACCTCTCCGGCCTAAAAATTACGAATGTTGAGAGTCGTGAGCATTTAATAAACGCTGTCAACAGACTGATAAAGAACCAACACAATTTAAAGGTAAGAAATCGTATACAATTTGTGACCCAATTTTTTTTTTTTTTTAAGACCTACACCTAACTAAATATTACCATTGATTAGGATCGGGGCTGTCCACGCAAGAGGACGGCCACCAGCGTGATCTGGTAACGCCCACAAGTGGTTTGCCTCTTCGTGTCGAGGCAGACGAGTAAGGTGGACTCGAACACCTGAAACTAAAAAAACCCGGGCCAACGCCAAATGCCCTGACCGAAAGAGCCCTTGGAAAAGGGGCTGACAACTCAAAGATAGTATCTCAAGGGGGCGGGGGGGGGGGGAAGCGTTCTTCCCAGTCTCACAATTCAAGTTCGACACTGACGAAAGCCGGGCCATCAAGAAACTCCGTAGGGCTGGAAGCAGAGCTTAACGAGTGCGCCCACCCCAGAGGTTTTTACGGCACATTTTAGATTTAAAACATGGAGCTTGCACCTCAGTCGCTGCCTTCTTCGTTGATGTCCGGGGACGGGCTAGCGGGGGGGGGGGATAATATTACTGCCATTGGGTTGGACGTGCATAATTCTCTTTTGTCAATGTCGGAGGACAGGTTGGGGAGGGACGTAGCTTCTGAATCTGGCATGCGTGGCCCAAAATATCGTCCGCCCCCCCCCCTTACCTCTCATTCATTCAATTAAATTCCTGTGGCATCGACCAAAAGGGAGGGGAGATTACCAAGATATTCCACTAGTGTAACGTGGACGTAGCCTTCTTCCAAAAGGCGCTACTAAATGTAAGGCTTTTTACATCACGGGTTACTCCCTGTACCATTGTAAGTGCAAACAATGTAGAGGGCTATGCACAGTAGCTAAAAACGACCTTACGATGGAACTGCTTGAGGTGAAGTATTGCCAAGGCACTGACACCTCACCATCAGGTTGTTCAAGAACGACCAGTTCTTCAATATCACTCATTTCTACAATACGCTCCGCAATAAAATCAGTCTACCCATCGGTGATAGCCTAATTTTCCAGACAAAAATTACAGTTAGGGACTTTAACGCCCAGTCACCGGACTGGGGCTATGTTGACCGCAACGCTTCTGGACGTTACGTGGAGACTCTATGTCTCACTACAAACCTTGTCCGGTTGCAAGACGAAAATAGTGGGATGACTTTTTCAACCATCTTTTGCAGCTAACTATTATCTAGTAGATGTAAAGTGTCCAGTATTGTTTATGGTTGCAAGGGCTGAAAGACTTAGAATGGGTATTCTCGTATGTAGTTTTTGTAATGTTGCGTTTTGTATTTTAATGTGGTGAAAAAATGTTTTTCATTTCTTTTTTAATAAGGATGACTTTGTGCCGCGCTTCGAGTCTTTTGGGATGAATCGTGAATTTCAAATAAGCTTTATTATTATTATTTTTTTTTATTGCATACCGGCAACGGTACGGAGTACCGGCCACATCTGACGATAATCTCAACGGACCTTGAGTCCAAGCTCAGTCTGGTAGATGAGACTGGAAGTGACCATAAGCCGATCATCCACTGAATTGTGTTAGCTACCACCAAGGCACGCCTCCGGAAGAGGCATTGGCAGTTTCGAAAAGCGAACTCTGCGCAGTACGAAACAGAGATCGAAGCCAAGCTGGCAGAGACATATGCCGCAGAACCAATAGACCTAAACATGGAGTATGAGATCCTCATAAGCAAGATACTCAAAGTGGCAAAGCGAGCAATTCCGAGAACAAATTGAAGAAAACCCTTCATACCGTTTTGGAATAAAACTCTGAATGCGCTAGTAGAGAGAAGACCAGAGGCACGTAGGAAGGCTGCCACGAAGAAAACACCTGCAGCTTAATCAGTGTATAACTCCCTTGCAGCCTAAGTTCGTGCCAAAGTCCAAAAACAAAAACAGTCCACGGGGGTTAACACGTGTGAAAACCTCAGCCTTGCGGGCAGAAGTAAGATCTGGCGATTACTAGATAATCTCTCTGGTATCGGGAAGCTAAGCGCCAACGCGCTTAATAGACATTTTGCTCCAGTCAGCATAAGTGCCAGAGACACTGACGAAAGCCGGGCCATCAAGAAACTCCGTAAGGCTAGAAGCAGAGCCCAAAGAGTGCGACCACACCAGAGTTTTTCACGGCATCTTTTAGAGTAGCCGAGTTGCAAACAGCACTGGGAAAGTTCAAAACAGGTAAAGCTCCAGGCCCCGATAGAGTCTGCAATGAAATCCTCAAGCGATTGGTCAAGGCCGGAAAAAACATCACTTACTTTATAAATAAAACCTGGACGAAAGGCGCCTTGCCAAAGTCGTGGCAGAAAGCGGTGATTGTCCCAATTCCCAAAGAGGGCAAACCAAGTGCCAACCGTCTAGCTATCGGCCAATTTCACTGACATCGTGTGTCGGAAAAGTAGCGGAGCGAATGGTGAACGCGAGATTATATTGGTTCTTGGAACGTACCAAGAGCATTCCAACTAACAAGGCAGCTTTCGCAAGGGTAGGCAGCCAATGTACAATGTAATTCAGTTTATCCAAAGCACCACCATTGAGCTTCAAATGTGAAATCATTCTGTCACGGTGTTCTTTGACCTCCAGAACACTTACGACCGAGTCTCGAGGGCAGGTCTGCTGTACAGGTTACACTTGCTCGGTGTAAAAGCCAATATGTACAGGTGGATTAATTCGTTCTATCAAATCGTACGATATCCTCGCGTGTAAGGGACAAAGTTTCGAACATGTGTCCACTCGAGGATGGACTCCCACAGGGTTCGGCCTTGAGCTGCACCCTGTTCCTTGCGTGCACTTATGACCTGCAGTCACAGTTGGTAACAAGGAAATCAATGTTTGCAGATGATTTGTCAATCTGGAGCTCGGGCGAATCCATCCAGCAAATCCTTCTGCTTCCAAGGGCCCACGTTCTGGAACCAGCTCCCCTCGTCCATTTTCAAAAAGTCCCTTAAAACTCATCTGTTTAGGTCCGCCTATGACCTGTGATGCACCCTCCTTGCCCTGCCTCATTTTCTGTTTCGGGTTGATCCTGAAGTATAGGCCAAAACGTGTCAAAGTGTCCTCGTTTTATAGCCATTTTCATTGTTTCTATAGTATAGTAGTTACTATTCTAGTGTCTCATTTTTATTTTACTTAGTTTACATGTTTTTATAATTGTAAAGCGCTTAGAGCTTTATGGTAAGCGCTATATAAAAATGCCTAAATAAATAAATAAATCTCACCAAGTTAAAGGATCACGCTCGGAAAAGGAGATTGATGGTGAATGTGGAGAAGACTGTGTTCTCGTTGTTTACCAATGGAAAGAATGCTCTTAAAGAGAAAATTGATCTCCAAATCTGCGGGAAAATGTCTCAAATGGGACATATCATCCACGTATTTGGGAGTGAAGTTGGACCGAAAACTCCAACTTCATAACCACGTTCGGGAACTCGGCGCCCAAGCCACGTCTAAACTCAGCCTGATAAATGGATGGATGGATAGATGGATGGATGGATGGATGGATGGATGGATGGATGGACGAATGGACGGATGGACGGACGGCGGATGGATGGATGGATGGATGGATGGATGGATGGATGGACGGATGGACGAATGGACGGATGGACGGACGGACGGACGGACGGATGGATGGATGGATGGACGGATGGACGGATGGACGGATGGACGGATGGATGGATGGACGGACGGATGGATGGATGGACGGATGGACGGATGGACGTGCTAGTCCGATCTGGACGGATGGACGGAGGGACGGATGGACGGACGGAGGGACGGACGGATGGATGGATGGATGGACGGATGGACGGATGGACGGATGGACGGATGGATGGATGGACGGACGGATGGACGGATGGACGGATGGACGGATGGACGGATGGATGGATGGACGGATGGACGGATGGACGGACGGACGGACGGACGGACGGACGTATCTATTATTTTATTTTTTTATTCATATTCTTTCCTTGAGCCCTAGCTAACATTATGTTTACTTTTTTTTTATTTCTAGAAATTTGAAATCTCTTTGGCTTACTTTGATCTCCACACTGGTATAAGACTCCTAAAATGTTTAGCTGAGGCCTCTGGAAAATCTCTAGAAACCCTTTTTCTATTCACATTATTTAATGCAGATCTCGCAGTTTACCGGGAAGAAGATGTTTTCACAGAATTGCAGGTGATTGCCCAGTCACTTTAAATAAGCATATTCAACTTTACTGATGTTGTTTATCTATCTTTACCAGATAACACGAGGACGAGTATAGAATTCAGCCATATATGTGTTATTTAATGTGGGATACAACTATATAACTCTAACGCAAATTTTAAATTTAAATACCATAATTTTTTTTTTTATTTTGTTACATAAAAGACTCAAGATGTCCTCAGTAATAAAATTATCATTGTTAGCTCGTTATCGAGCACGCTGCTTCTCTAAATTAAATTAAAAGATGACCCACACAACATTTCCCTGTTGGCCAATAAATTGATGTTGTTATGTTTAGATTGTCTTCAGGCCGTGAATTATTTTTTTTTGCTAAAACCAATTCAGAAATTCAAGAATCTTTCTAGTATTTGCGTGGACTACTCAATTTTATCGGATGAACTGGTCACACTGTGGTCCAAGGGATGTCCATCCCTTTCCTCCATGAGACTTTGGGCATTCTCAGAAAGTAAGCATGTCAGTTTTCATTTCTTTCTGCGTATTAAAACCGTGCATATTCGAATAATGACGTCAAAAGTGTTTTACTATCTTTTAGACAAGCTCGTGCTTCTCACGCAGAAACTTGATGTGTTTATTATAACTCAAGTCTCTTATGAATAGTAGTGTTGATTTATTATTGACTTAAAGTTACACAGTGAATTAGTTTATATGTGATAATTTTGATTGTGTTGCTACAACCAGACGATTTTATTGAATTACTTATGTTCCTTTTGGGTCTGCATATTTATGGAAACTATTGTTTTAAACTAACAATAAAAGTATGGAGAAATATTCTAAGTCTCCACATTTCTAGCCACAGACAGTAGGTAAACGGAAAACGTGAATTAAATAAATTATTTAAAAATTAAGATGGGAAAAAACGATTGAAATATCCGAATAAACCGACCTTGCGAATATGTGTCATCAAATAAATGTCTTTATTTCGTATCTTCATAAGCCTTGAGGCAATTTTTAAGTAATGATAATTAAAGTTAAAATTTTTAAGCATGGAAAAATCACAAACTTTAAGACATAACAAGTCATAATAGTTTAGATTTTTTGCGGACTGTCCTTAAAATTTACGGACCGTTTAACAGCCAAGCCACGCAGCCTTTAGTTGTAGGAATAACCAGGGATGAGAGGGGAGACTATGAACTTAGGTGCGGGATCAAAATACAATAGTTGATGGAAAGTCGATACCGATCGGTGGAATTTATGTTTTGACGGCGGAGACAGAATGGAATGTCCATTAGACTGTCTTTAAATGTGTATCATGAATAAGTTACAGCAATGTGTTTTGAAGGACATTCAGTTCTCTGTGTTTTAATGTATATCATAAATGCGATACAGCATTGTGTTTTGCTGTACAACAAGAAGTATGTGTTTTAAATTGTATCATGAATGAGATAGAGTAATTTGTAGTGTAGAACAACAAGTAGTCTATGTTTTAAGGTGTATCGTAAATGAGACAAGGAATATATATTGTGGTAACTAATCAATTTTTATGTGGTCGCAGTGTAGTTTTAGATTCATTTGTAGAGAACCTAAGTCTTGACATTTGCTTTTAAAGTGGTCAAAGACAGGAAATAGACATTATGGCGTAAACGAACTGGTTGTTTAAATGTTTTCTTTGGAGATGTAGCTATTCAATAATACTGGGCGTCAATATTGTCTTTAGAGATATAGCATGAGTCATGGGAATCAATGGTGTCTTTTGAAATAAGAAATTCAATAGTAATGAGTGTCAATGTTGTCTTTAGTGATGTAGCAATTTTTGAGTCTTGGGAGTAAATGTTGTCTTTTGAGATAATAAATTTAATAGTAATGGGAGTCAATGCTGTATTTAGAGATGTAGCACTTCATGAGTCGTGGGAGTCAGTGTTTTGTATATAGATGTAGCAATACAATAGTCATGGGAGCCAATGTTTTGTATATAGATGTAGCAATACAATAGTCTTGGAATTCAAGGTTTGCTTTAGAGATGTAGTGATTCAATAGTAATTAGAATCAAGGTTTCGTGGACAAGTCGAGGTAATCTGAGTCGAAAGAGTTGAATAAAGACATTTAACACAAGACAGTCTAATAAAAGTGGTAGATATTGATAGTATAGTTGTAGTGGGTGAAGTGGGATGTATTGGCAGTACAGTGAAGAGAGTTGTATAAGGATAAATTGACAGTATTGCTGTGAAGTGTGGGATTAAGGATATATTGACACATATTCTTAAGAGACACATGGAGATAGCGAACAGTTAGCTTCAGTTAATTGATAGAGTAACAGAAGAGTTCTTATCCAGTACTGCAACAATTTTTCAATATATTCTTCAACACGTGAAGTTGTGTGGATTATTTAAATCTAAATTATTACTTTGTGTGTGCCACCCCAAAAAAAACTACTTAAAAATTAATGGCAGAGAAAACAACATCTACGCCAAAATAGTATGTGACAAAACAGAACGGAAGCCTTCCTCTCAACCTCCATTGTTTAACCGGATGCCATAACAACGACCTGTTTTGAATACAAGTCAAGGTTTTTTTGTAAATCCGTTATTTATGAAAATTTTTCACAAAGCTCAGGTGCTCAAAAAAAATCATTGTCTTTTTCGTTCAATTCGGAAATCATTAACACATTTTTATTACATCCATTACTAACAATTTCCTATTAAATTCATTTTAACAAGGTCCTATTTTATCTATTCGTAACAAGGTACTATTTATACCCTGATCTCTATCAGGTCATGCAATAAGCAATGAGGCGTGGCAGGCTTTGGTCTGGACGCACCCACGGCTGCTGGTTCAGTTCCACGTCGAAATCAACCTAGACACGATAACACTGCCCCTCTTATCACCGGCCATACCCCTGTACAAGTTACGGTTGCATGCGGTATATCGCTTACATTCGGAGTTTGAGGTAGGAGCTAGCCTAATAAGGACTTACCTTATTTTATTTTATTTTTTAATATACATTTAAGCACAAGAGATGTTAGTATTAACTTTAAATATGTTTGACTATAAATTAATTTGAGTCAGTTTTAACGTAGCGAAAGATTCTTATGTGCGTTTCAAATTGAAAGAAGCAGAACTTTTTTTTAATCTCTCCCCGTTTGGTAACAACTTTTTTCATTCAGATTTGGCGTTGATGCACATGTTTGGTTTAAATGATTAAGTTATGTGGTGTAAAAAAAAAGCAATCAGGTAACACGGAAACGTCTATAGCTGTTGTAAATAACGTTTGAGAAAATAGATAATAAGTTGCAAAGAGATAAGTTAATAAACAGTTTAGCAGGACAGACAAGGTTTTTTTGTGAAAATGTCCAAATCCTCGCAGCGTTCTATTATTGTTTAGACCGAGATAACGTATTACTCTTCTGACATCTTCAAGAACAAATAGAATGTTCTATTCTTTATAGGAATATATATATCAATCGATTCTCTATTACTAACCTTAAGCTAATTATGTTATTCAAATGAAAACCCCAGTAGCCACAACATGATCTTGACAAGGCAAGCTGTTAGCGATTCAATGACACACCTAGCTAATAATTATTTACCTTGACATTAATTGATTTATTTTATTGGATTTCTGTTTTTTTACGAACTTGCTGTCATTTTCGTTTTGTTTAAAATAATGGCTTAAAAAAGGGGGGGGGGCACAGTGGGTGAGATTGTTTCACTTGCCGTACATCCTTTCTTATAAATGTCAAACAGCATTGAGCAAAGGAGCTATAATTATTTACCTTGATATTAATTGATTTTTTTTTTTGGATTTCTGTTTTTTTACGAACTTGCTGTCATTTTCGTTTTGTTTAAAATAATGGCTTAAAAAAGGGGGGGGGGGCACAGTGGGTGAGATTGTTTCACTTGCCGTACATCCTTTCTTATAAATGTCAAACAGCATTGAGCAAAGGAGCACAACAGCCCTGTGTAAAGGAGTATAACAGCCGTGTGGAAAGTAGTATAAAAGTCGTGTGTAAAGGAGACAAACAGGCAGAAGACAAGCGGCAAAAAGAGGAACACAGAAGACCAAATATTAAAAGGGGTCACAGTTTTCCTGCGAAAAGTGTAGCCGCAACCATCTTTCCAGGATCAGACTTGATGATGTCTCTAGATAGACCGTGCAGCCCAGATGAAACAATGGACTACAAGTCCTTTAACACTAATGAGAAATTTGTGCATAAAAGTAATGTTATACAAAATATATGTCGGCCAGTTCCTGAATTGGCCGGCAAATTCCCATTTGGGCAGAGGCGTGTGCCCCATATTCGATGTACTAGAAATAACCAGAGTATACAATACATTGGCCGGCCTTTTCCGGAAACGACGGGAAATCCCTGATCGACAGCCAAGGCAGTTTGACTACAAGTGCTAAACAAATAGAAACTATTTAATTTTTTTTTAAAAACAACTGTGTAATTAGAATTGTCATTAAATTGCCATCGTGTTGCAAAAAGTGCTGATAGAGGTTGATAATTTACCATAATAAACTAATTTAACTTATTTGATCATTTAGTATAAATAATAATTATTATGATGTGATTACAACTACAGCAAACAAACACCTTAAATCTGCTTATGACTTTTTCTTCCGACCTTTGGCGAGTGTGCAAAATAATATACAGCAGGTAAATGTTTTATATGTTTCCATCAGCTGACCAGTTTACTTCATCGTGTGGCCATCTACCATAGAACAATCACATCTATTGAAGTGGAGATTTACGGGGAGTTTGAAAATATTGACACTGTTGCACTGCTGAGCATTCTGTCTAACTGCAGCAAACTGTAAGTCAGTTAGTATGTGTATATCTCATTAGAAGAGATATCTGCTCACAGTGAGCAATACTACGCAAATCACGAAACACCAACCTATATCCAAGCGTGCAGAGAGACGCCATTCCTCGCATGGGTATCGAATTTAATGGGAAAAGCCAGAAAGCTCCATAAAATATTGTTGAGTTTTTTTTTTAATTACAACAATTTCGTAAGTGAAAAACTACATGAGACTGACAGGATCCGTACATGAGACTGACAGGGTCCGTACATGAGACTGACAGGGTCCGTGATTACTATATTGAACGGGAAATACTTGACTCGCTGTCGGGGTTTCTTCGCTTGTAGCATGCAGTGAGCCATATCTTGGGGTGATTGTTCCATGTGACCAGCATATTTTCAATCTCCGTAGCTCACTCTCTTTTTAAATAATTTTGTATTTTATTTTTATTTTTAATATGTATTTATTTTAGTCGATCGTATTATATAAATATTATTTTGCGTATAATTTTAGTTTGAACCATACAATTCCACTTCTAACGCCACATCATTATCATTTGTTAAATCTTATATGTTATTATTTTAAAGATCAAAGTATCCAAAATAATAAATAAATTCTTACGGAAGTATGTACGAACCTTTAAAATAAAAGACTGTATAACTGCATTCGATTCAATTTTTCAGGCCGCCATTGAGCTTTAAGGAGTCCAGGCATTTTTCAAAATTTTGGACGCTCTCATGAGAAGGCTCCAGAGCATCATCGGGTCCGCCTCAAATGAAAAGGCCACCTAACGTTTCCCCCAACATCGCTAACAAAAACACATGTATCTTGCCAACGTACGTGCAATTTTGGCTGACCTAACGGTGACGAAACGTATCATTTCAGTAGTAACAGAGAAGCGAAACGTGTATTTGATAAGTTATACAAAACAAAATATTATAAAAGACAATTTTAAAAAGTGCATAAAATACAACACTTTCAAAAATCAAGTCTTTTCATCAAATATTGATGAGAGCCAAAACAACACGCGTTTAAAAGAAAATTTAATCTTTTAATTTTAAGAAAAAAACAACTTACATCTTATGTTAGCTTAAAAACTTTTTCAAACAATGAAATTAAAAATTAAATTTACATCTGTTGAAAACCTTTTTTTTTTAAATAATAAACATTAAAAAACTTAAAAGGGAAATATTTAATTAATATTAACGTGTACAAGATAATAAATACCTTCTGGTTATAACTTAGAAATTGTTAATGAATGTAATAAAACATTTTTAAAAATCCTACATTTTCTTTGTATTTTTTTATTTTGTTTTTATTTCTTTTTACTTTCTTTTAATTAGCAAACAATAAAACTTTTAATCAGTACATGACATCTAGAAAATTTTACTTTGTTCATACCCAAATCTAGAGTTACTTTTTCCATACCCAATTTTTTTTTATAATGGTATTCGCTTAGCAAACAGTTATTTCATTACTTTTTTTTTTTTGGAAAGTTCAGCCTTCCAGTATGGTTCTTGTTAATACTTTGTCGATTTTAAAATCAAAAAAAAAAGATGTGTAAAAAAAAAATCAAAAAAAAAAATTTTTTTTTTTTTGTAATTTTCTTTCTTTTATTTTTGTTTTTTTTTATTTTTTTTTTATTTTAAAAAAAAAAAAAAAAGATGTGTAAAAAAAAATCGAAAAAAAAAATAAAGGCATTGAAATTTCGGAGTCTTGATGTTTCTACAAGGATTTGTTTTTAATTATTTATTTTGCAAGTTTGTTGGGAATTTCCAAAACTGAGTTCAATTTTAACACAATTTAGCACTATCGTTCTTAAAATTATGCCACTGCATTAAACTTTCTTTAAAAAAGCAAATGTGTTTTCTTTTATTAGTTTTATTTATTAACATTTTTAAAAATAATTTAAAATACCTCCAATTAAATTGATCCAGACAATCTTGAGTAGAATACTGAAGACGTAATAGAATATGAATAACGTGGAAAGTCAACGTAAAAGAATACGCACATCAAAAACACTGACGCCGTCAACAGAAGGGCAGGACAACCAGAAGTCTAATAAATCGGAATTTTCATCGTGGAGCCAACTCCCCGCCACTGTTGTAACTGGCATCTACAAGTACTTGGGTGATGTGGACAGAGTTTCAATGGCAAGGGTAATGAATTTTATTTAACAATTTGGCTAAAACCCATGTAATTTAATTCAACGAGATAATAAACAACTTGGTGTACTATTGCTGGTAGCGTAAATAAATGAATCGATAGATAAGTTGGTCTTCTCTACCTGCCATAAGAGATCATTACGTGGCTATGGTTGAACTAATAGTTTTGGGACCATGTATGACTACTGAGTCAAATTTCACCATTGGGTTGAGGCCATCCACATGACAGTGAAAAAGTTGCAAATTGGTCTGCAGTAGTAGGTATTTATGGAACTAGTTGTTGAGACCATGCATGCAAATGTGAATGAGACGCACTCTCTTAATTGACACCATTATAAATCACGTTGGCAACATAAAAAAGAAGAGTAGAAAAGAAACGATGCACTGGGTTACAAAAGAACTTATTGTTATTTGCAATGGGTTACATTTGAAGTGATTTATGTGTGCAATTAACGAGCATAAAAAATATTTTTAACAACCAGGGCTGTCAAGCAACAACCAAGAAAACAAGTCATCATTTTCGAAATTGAAAATATAGTTTGAGGACCATATTAGAACACAATAGTAAAGTTAACGTTAATGGTGCAACGGCGACAAGATGTATTCACTCTAAACTCACCCTCCCCTGCAAGTTTGATCGTTGCGCGAAATTTAAAAGAAAGCCAAGACCACAGCCGAGTAAATCAAATATGCACTTTACTAAGCTCTACCTCACAAAAGGCTAGAATACCACAAAAAAGATCAAAACTGCAGGGATTGCACAATAACCCACAGAAACAGTTGTAGGGTAATCGTTTTACTTTCCTGTCCTGCATTTCACAATTGTGAAAGCCAGGGTGGCAGGCCAGCCAAACATTATAAACAAAACATGTGGTCAAGCCGAGGAGATGGGGCTTTCAGCCAGTGTGTCAGGATATTAGAGAGAGAGTGTCAGCACATACCGAACAGAATATAAACTAGTATTACTGGATCGGCTAGTTGATGGATGAGTGGATGAATGAGAGTTTGAGTGTGAATAATCTTAATAAATATTGAGTAAATTTATAGATAAATCAATGAAGAAAAGAGTTGATTGCTGGATATTTATTAGGTTGCTGTTTCCCAGAAAATGTCATAATTTCAAGGTATATCTCAGGCGATCTGTCATTTGTGTGTTTGTATGTTTATGCTATTCTGTCGACCAGTGAGTTAATAGTTATTCACAAAACAGCATACGGCCTGCCAGCACCCACTTGCGGCCCGCGAAGACTTCGGCGAAAATTATTAATATTATAGATTAAAAATAATATTCCCTAGCTTACTGATTTATGACATAACGAAAGTTATACATACAGAAAAATATTTTAACTATTTAATTCACATTTAAATAATTAATACATATATATTTTTTTTTTTTATTTTCCCCACGCATACTTGGAATGACTGGTTGTTGTTTTTTTTTTAAATTAAAGCAAATAACGTTACTAAATATTTATCGTTGTTTAAATATTTTGTTTTCTTTCCTGGAAACGATATATACAAACACGAAATATGTTTTATTATTATTATTGCCTTAATAGCGTTCCCAATTATCATATTTTCTTTCGGCCCGCACAAGTTGTTCATAACGAATTATGGTCTACCTGAATTGTGCACTACCTGATCTTTAACATGGCTGAGGTAAACACCTTGCACTGCTGTAAATTTTTCATGACGCCCTTCCAAAATCAATTTTTCTCTTCCTTGCTTAGGTGTGTAAACCGTGGGAACAAGGCTTCAATTACCCAACGCTGTGGAGGTCGAGGAGTATTGAATTCAGTGGACGCAGAGGCAAGCAGACAATTGCAAGAGATGAAATTCATTTTGCTACAGGAGTTCCAGACTCTAGCGGTACAGTAACATAGCTGCTATATACTGGTAGACTTACATACTGATACAACTAACGTACTTTGTACAACTAACGTACTGGTACAGCGAACATACGGATACCAGGTACAACAAACGTACTGGTACAACTTAAATGATGGTGCAAATAACCTTTCTTTACAAATAACACACTGTAACAACTAACAAATAACATAGCGGTACAATAGGAAGCAGTGTTAAGGTCCCATTGTCTTTACGCCTGGTAGTGGAACGGAGCCTTTGTTTAAGCTAAGTGATAGTTTTGGGGGCCCACAATCAATTTATTGGTTATTCTGGCTCCTTGTTTGAGTTCAGAGTTTGATTTCTCTTCGATTAGTTGACATACACTATGGTGCCGGGGATATTTTTTGCTTTGTCTAGGCTTAGGTTGGGATTGAACTCCAGACCATTGAATAGGTTCAGATCGCTCGGCCACCCAAACATATTGCTCGGTGTAGATATTCATTCGGCCCCTCGATAATGATGTTCGGCTGGTCCAACAATCCTAATTGTTTAAATATAACTTCATTAATATGGATGCTTGGCTTGTCCAATAATCCTAATTTTTTAAACTATAACTGCAGTAACAATTATAATTTTTTAACTTTAATGGCAATAATAAGGATGTTTGGGTCAGCACCTTTTTCGACCATTGTCCATACCCCAAAACAAAGCTGGTTGACTTCATTCCACATTAGGAAAGTGCACCATCAGATTCGATATCCCTTTAAGTCCATCATTGTCCTTACCCTCGTCATCGTTGTCCTTACCCTCGTCATCATTGTCCTTACCCTCGTCATCATTGTCCTTAACCTCGTCATCAGAGTCTTGTGCTGTTTTTTTTGTATTCCAATGACTCTGTGACGAATGGTACGTTATTCAAAAGGTTATGTCCCCTGCGTTATCGCCACAGAACATATGTCCTAGTCAAAACCTCCTTTCCTTCCAGCTCCTGCAGAGCTGATGTATTGTAAGAATCAAATAACACAAATCAGTGAAACAGATCATATTCATTTATTTAATCCTTCATATGCATGTATGCTGAAAATGCATGAAAAACCACAAATACTTATATCCACCCTAACAGCTCACTCCTACTCCTACATCCACAGCAATACATTAGTACGCTATATCAACAGCACTCGTGACTGTCTACTTACCACTACTTTCATTTCACACATTCTTTTCCTCACGTGCTGTTTTTTTTTCCCGACACATCAACACTGTCATACTTGGCTGAGAGAAATCGTGGTATTCACTATGGTCAAAACTAAAGTTTAAAAAAAACATGACCCCTCACTCAATATCATCAAGACAAACACATAACAGAATCGCGCGATCTCAAAGTGACAGACATCTTCCATTCAATTCCAATTAGGAAAGTGCGCCATCAGATTCGCCAAAAGATTTCCAAACTATCTGCAGGATTTGGGCATCTCTTTCCACCCAAGTAGGTTTGGCCGCGTTCTAACTGAAGTCGTCAAAGAATTCACGAAGTTCGTTGAAGTTTTGCATGACGCAAAGCTCACAAAGCTGGGAGTCTGCTTCTTCGGCTTTGAATATGCAGAAGGTGAGAGGCGGGATCGTTTAATAAACGCAGTCTGCAGACTGATCAGGGAGAAAGAAAACTTAAAGGTAAGGAAATGTTCAACAATCTGGTGCGCAAATTTTTTGATAAGACACACAGCTAAACATTGCCATTGAAAAGACACGCAGTTAAATCATTTTCATTATCTAAGACACACAGTTAAACATTGCCATTGATGAGACACACAGCTAAATTTTGCCATTGAAAAGACACACAGTTAAATCGTTGACATGGATAAGACACATGGCCAATCATTGCCATTATATAAGACACAGTTAAATGTTGCCATTGATAAGACGCACAGGTAAGCATTGCCTTTGATAAGACACACAGTTAAATCATTGCCCTTATAAATGACACACAGCTAATTATTTCCATTGATAAGACACACAGTTAAATCATTGCCCTTATAAATGACACACAGCTAATTATTGCCATTGATAAGACACACAGTTAAATTATTGTCATAGTAGGGATCAGAGAAAACCGGTTGTCATTTACATCAATAAAAATGTGTTCTTTTTTTATTGAAATGTATTTATAATTTTAAAAGAGCTTTAAGTTATGTGTACTTGTGTTCGAAATATTGTTAATTTTGAATCCTTNTGTTCAAAGCTACATATAAGGATACCTTCTATGTTCAAAGCTACATATAAGGATACCTTCTATGTTCAAAGCTACATATAAGGATACCTTCTATGTTCAAAGCTACATATAAGGATACCTTCTATGTTCAAAGCTACATATAAGGATACCTTCTATGTTCAAAGCTACATATAAGGATACCTTCTATGTTCAAAGCTACATATAAGGATACCTTCTATGTTCAAAGCTACATATAAGGATACCTTCTATGTTCAAAGCTACATATAAGGATACCTTCTATGTTCAAAGCTACATATAAGGATACCTTCTATGTTCAAAGCTACATATAAGGATACCTTCTATGTTCAAAGCTACATATAAGGATACCTTCTATGTTCAAAGCTACATATAAGGATACCTTCTATGTTCAAAGCTACATATAAGGATACCTTCTATGTTCAAAGCTACATATAAGGATACCTTCTATGTTCAAAGCTACATATAAGGATACCTTCTATGTTCAAAGCTACATATAAGGATACCTTCTATGTTCAAAGCTACATATAAGGATACCTTCTATGTTCAAAGCTACATATAAGGATACCTTCTATGTTCAAAGCTACATATAAGGATACCTTCTATGTTCAAAGCTACATATAAGGATACCTTCTATGTTCAAAGCTACATATAAGGATACCTTCTATGTTCAAAGCTACATATAAGGATACCTTCTATGTTCAAAGCTACATATATTATCAATTAAAATCTGATTTTACTTTTTTTCTTCTTATTTATCTTATTTTATCTTTTTATTGATATATTTTTTTTTTGTAAAGCGATTTTACTGATTTTTCTTAATATTTCTGTTCTTTCATTCCTATTTCTTTCCTCTATTCCTGGCATACGTTATGATTACTTTTTTCATATATTTTTAGGAATTTCAAATCGTTTTGACTCACTTTGATCTCAACACTGGCGTAACAGTTCTAAGATGTTTGGCCGAGGCTTCTGGGAAATCTCTGAAATTGCTTTTTCTACACAAATTTTTTGCTAGAGATCTCCCAGTTTACCAGGAAGAACGTGTTGTCACAGAGATGCAGGTGATTGCCACGTCAATTTAATATTAATATTCGACTGTGCTGTTGTTGTTTGTCTATCATTTGCGGATAACACGAACACGAGGACTGAATTCAGCGATAGATTTTGAGGTATATTTTTATTTATATACCTATATATATATAATGTTTGTGTGTGTGTGTGTGTGTGTGTGTGTGTGTGTGTGTGTGTGTGTGTGTGTGTTGTTCGTCTGTTCGTCAATTTAATATTAATATTTGTTTGTGTTGTTGTTGTTTGTCTATCTTTTGCGGATAACACGAACACGAGGACTGAATTCAGCGATAGATTTTGAGGTATATTTTTTTTTATATATATATATATATATATTGTTTGTGTGTGT
Source organism: Lymnaea stagnalis (assembly GCA_964033795.1). NCBI lineage: Eukaryota > Metazoa > Mollusca > Gastropoda > Lymnaeidae > Lymnaea > Lymnaea stagnalis. Next base: position 669,045 of record CAXITT010000166.1, on the reverse strand, counting down.
GTGTGTGTGTGTGTGTGTGTGTGTGTGTGTGTGTGTGTGTGTGTGTTGTTCGTCCGTCAACATCGACTAGGACCATCCAGTCATCCGTTTTCAGGGGCGGGGTGTTCTCACAATGAGAGTTGAGTGATAAGAGATGACCAATGCGGACGAACTGCTCCTAGGAGCAATACGTTTTGCCTTACTAAATCAAAAAAAAAAAAAAAAAGAAGATGTCCGTCTAATTCCATGGTAATATTCTGCAGTAGACAACAATGAAGACATATTAAATAAAATGAATTTCCGGCTGCGACAAGATGGCGGTATATTAACAATAAAAGGACAAAAAGGACGAATTCTTAATTTCAACAAAAATAAATTGTAGGAAATAGTCAATTCTTTGTAAAGTATACATAAGACTTTGGCCAGGATCAGAATTTATGCTATCAGCAACGTATTTATCCTTCTAAAGACAACTACTGTATAGATGTACTGATATGCGGAATAGGAAGCAGCCATCGTGTTAGGAAGCAACCGAAAAAGGCTAATATGTATTTAGCCACTGTATTACTATGACACGAATATTAAATTTAAAATTTTTCAAGTTATTTGCTGTTTTTGGGGTTTTTTTTTAAAGACTCAAGTCATAGCTGTTCTTAGGAGTTTGGGGGCTCTAAGCATGGAGCGTAGGTTGGGGGCTCTAAGCATGGAGCGTAGGTTGGGGGCTCTAAGCATGGAGCGTAGGTTGGGGGCTCTAAGCATGGAGCGTAGGTTGGGGGCTCTAAGCATGGAGCGTAGGTTGGGGGCCCCACTGGCACCTCCATTCTGCCTTCATTAATGTTTCCTTTTTCCCATTCCCACGGTTAAGCCCCGGATTTCCTGTCTGCAACCCCCAAAGCTCCCTCCTGCTGCTTCCTTTCCCCCGCCTCCGAATTCAACTCAGAATGATAAATTCCGGATGAGGAAGGTAACGTTGAGTGACACAGACCCGGGTGAGGAAGGTAACGTTGAGTGAGACAGACCCGGATGAGGAAGGTAACGTTGAGTGACACAGACCCGGATGAGGAAGGTTACGTTGAGTGACAGACCCGGATGAGGAAGGTTACGTTGAGTGACACAGACCCGGATGAGGAAGGTAACGTTGAGTGACACAGACGGCTGCAGTGCCAGTTTTAAAAAAAACGATAGATCGAGGGTGCCTCACGGGGGCCCCCTCACGTTCGGGGCCCTACGCGGATGCGTAGACAGCATATGCATAAGAAAGAGCCTGCTCTAGTTGTCCTCAGTTACTAACGTATCAAACGCATTGCTTCTCGCAATTAAGTGAGATGGTCTGCAAAACGTTTCTCTGTTGGCTGATCTCTTGATAGTGTTATGTTTAGATTGTCTTCCATTGCTCACCTTAACTCACCTCATGGGACTGTGAAATTCTTTTCGTTCTTTTTTTCTTAAAAAAATTTCAGAAATTCACTAGTCTTTCTTGTATTGGGGTGGACTACTCCATTTTATCAGATGAACTGGTCACACTATGGTCCAAGGGATGTCCATCCCTTTCGTCCATGATGCTTTGGGCAAATCGGCAAGGTAATCATGGTAGTTGTCGTTCGTGTCTATAATTGAAGCCGTGCATATTTGATCTTTCGTCAGGGGGGGTTTTCAGACGTACGAGACCAGAATTCTGTTTGATAACGCCAAAAGGTATTGTGTTTATATCAACGCCAAAAGGTATTGTGTTTATATCAACGCCAAAAGGTATTGTGTTTATATCAACGCCAAAAGTTATTGTGTTTATATCAACGCCAAAAGTTATTTTGTTTATATCAACGCCCGTGTCATATGGATCAGAGTATTCTTTATTTAAAGTCACATAATGTGCAATTATTTTATATGTTACGATTTTCATTTTTGTACCGCAACTAGACGGTCTCACGACATTAAAAATGTAACCCTTCGTGTCTGCGTGTATCCACAGGGAAATGGTTTCAAAATTTAGAAAACAAATATTGAGAAATATTGTAATTCTGCATATTTCTTCCACAAAAAAAAATTGTTAAACGGATAAAGTTTTGAAATAAAATTAATTATGAAGATAAAGAAATGTTTTAAATATCTGACTAAACATGCTTTGCGTTTCTATGAATCTATAAAATCAAAAAAATACTTGTTTTATATCCTAATAGGCCCAATCGAAATTTTATAACATTAGGTTATTGCCTGAATTTCTCATAAGGGTTAAAGTAACACAAATAATGATAATTAAAGTGAAGAGACAAGCAAGAAGACATCACAAACGATGAGACATCATCTTTTGGTTAGATTTAAACGATTTCTTTAGTGTATGTCTATGGTCTCAATTTTTATACGAGAAGTTACTACAGTCGAAATGATATGATATATACAGTCGCGTCCTTTTAGGAGAAATTTTCTACGCACTGTTCGTAAATTCATTGACGGTTAACAACCCAGGCAGGCATCTTTTAGTTGCATGATTGTGTCACAAATGACCAGGGACGAGACGGGAAATGACGCGTGTAGTTACCGAACAAAAGTACAATGGATGAGGGAGACTTTGATAATGACATCTGTGGAGCTCTTTGTAGTACAGCGAAGACATGATCGCAAAGTTAAACAATTGTACAAGTAGACAGTATTTAAAGTAGTACCACGAATGAGGTAGTGTAATGTGTTTTGCCATCTGTTAGTAAATGTCACATTTTGATATTGCTTTTGTTTAGCATTAGACGATTAGTAGCACATCTCAAACTTGATATTTGCTTACAAGACAGATCACTGACGTTAAGACGCAAACGATCTAGTCGAATGAATGTAGTCCTTAGAGAGGTGGCTCCTCAATAGTCATGGGAGGCAATTTTTTCTTTAGATAGGTAGCGATTCAATAGTGATGTGAGTCAAGGTTTTGTGGACAAGTCGAGTTAATCTGAGTTGAAAGAGTTGAGTAAATATACTGAAGGTAGCACAGTCGAGTTGAAAGGGGGGGGGGTTGTTGACAGTATAGATATGGAGAGACAAAAGGAAAAGGAACAGTTAGCTACATTCAATTGATGGAGTTAGATAGAGTAAAAGAAGTAATTATTTTTTTTTTCAAGTGATAAAATTATTTCTTCAATATTATCTCCCACGTGGGAAATTGTGTGGATTCTATTAATCTAAGTTATGACTTTGTCTGTTTTAACGCTGAGATACTAAAGAAAATTAATGGCAGAGAAAACAACTTCTACGCCTAAGCGGTCCGTGACTAAACAGAACGACAGACCTCATCTCAACCTCCGTTGTTTGACAGGTTGCCATACCAACGACCTGTTTCTGTAGACAAGTCAAGCTTTCATGTTAATTAGTTATTTGTGAAATAGTCTCACAACACTCACGTGCGTGCAACACTCAAGGAATCACTTGTTAAATTTAGACACTACCAACAAGGTCGTATTTCATCCGTTTTTAACAAAGTCCAGTTATATCCATAACTAACACGGTCGTGTTGTAGCCATTACTAGCAAGGTCCAATTTATGCCCTCAGCTCCGTCACGTCATGCAATAAGCAATGAAGCGTGGAAGGATCTGGTCTGGACGCACCCGCAGTTGCTGGTTCAGCTCCACGTCGAAAGCCGCCTGGACAAGATAGCACTGCCCCTCTTGTCACCGGCCATGCCCCTGAACAAGTTACGGTGGGACGCGGTGTATGGCTTTCATTCGGAGTTTGCGGTAGGAGCTAGCCGTAAGCCTGTGTCGGGGAAACCATCCAACAAGAATTCCCCTTTTATTTATTTTTTTTTTAAGAAAAAAAAAATATTCCTTTAATCCCAAGAGATTTTTGTATGAACTTTTAAAAGGTTTTTCAATAAATTAATTTTGAGTAAGTTTTAACGATATGAAAGATTCTATTGTGCTTTTAAAATAGAATCAACCAGAACAAATATGTTTGTAGTAGCGTCGCCCCGCTGTTGAACATTTGTTTCTTTTAAATGAGGCGTTGATACACCTGTTTTGTTACAGGCGGTAACTTAAGTTTTGTGCTGTGAAAATAAATGGATGACCCGCAAACATCTTTAGCTGATGTGAATAGTGAACGTTTGATAAAATTATGAAAGAGTCGCAAAGAGGTTAAACAGTTCAGGAGGACAGGCAGCGTTTGGTAAACAAAATGTCATGATGCGCGCAGCATTTTATGTTGTTCAAACCGAGATAACTTATTACTCCTCTGATATCTTAAGGAGAAAATAGAATTTTCCACCCACTATAGGACTGGATTTATCGATTGAATTCCAATGACCAATCATTGGCTAATTATGTGATTCAATTAAAAATCCCAATGATCTTACGCAACGCAAGTTGTTAGCGAGTCAATAACACAGCAAGCTAATTGTTTACATTTACACTCATTAATGTAGGTTATTGTTTTTTCTGGTTATTTAATAACTGGCTGTCATTTACGTCTCTATTTGGAATGATAGCATCAACAACAAAAGGGGTTGGGGGGGGGGGAGGGGAGGGGGTTCACTTGCCACGCCGGCTTTTTTGAATGGTTGAGGATTTGAATGTGAAATATGTTAAGGATGTTAGTAAAAAGGAAATCGAAGGAAGCCTTCTAAGAAAATCAAATAATAAAAGTTAATCGCTGAGTGAAACAGCAGTGTATGTGGGAGTCAAACAGCAGTGTATGTGGGAGTCAAACAACAGTATATGACGCAGTCAAATAGAAGTGTATGTGGAGTCAAACAGCAATGTATGTGGGAGTCAAATAGCAGTGTATGTGGGAGTCAAACAGCAGTTTATGGGGGAAGGAAACAGCAGTGTATGAAGTAGTCGAACAGTAGTATATGAAGGAGTAGAACAGCAGTGTATGAAGTAGTCGAACATCAGTGAATGTGGGAGTCAAACAGCAATTTTTAAAGGAGTCCAACAAGGCCAAATGTAACAAAGGGTTACGTTTCTTCTGTGAGAAGTGTAGTCGTGCCTGTCACTCCAAGACGGGCCGTGTCAACCCTTTGATGATGTGTCAGTAAGAATTAACATCGTCTCTTGCAATGACGACTTGATGACATATATGTAAACTTATGTATATATATGTCTTGTATGTCTTTTTTTTCAGCTGACCAGCTTACTTCGTCGTGTGGCCAACTACCATAAAACAATCGAAAATATCTACGTGCAGATTAACTTGGTATTCGGAGAATTTGACACTGTTTCACTGCTGAATCTTCTGTCCAACTGCAGCAAACTGTAAGTCGACGGGTATGTGTATATGACATTAGAAAAGGTATCTGTTCACAGTGAGCAGGACTACGCAAATCACGAGACACCCACCCTTTATCGAAGTGCGGAGAGAGACACCATTCCACGCATGAGTGTCCAATTTAATGGAAACGCTAGAACGTTATAAAACATTGTTGAGTTGTTGTTTTTTTAAATTTATAACCATCTCGTAACTAAAAACAATGTGAGTCTGACAGCTTCAGCGATATTTCGATTGCACGGGAAATTCCTGACTTGCAACAAGGGTTTCTTCGCCTGTAACATGCAGTGCGCAAAATCTTGAGATGACTGTTTTGTGTGACCAGCATATTTTCACATTCCGTATCTAAGTCTTCTTATAAAAATTTTATGTTTTGTTATTTTTATCTATATTTTTCCTACCAGTCAATCAATCGCATTATATAAACATGGTTGTGCGTATCAATTAATTTTTTTCTATCGAATTCCACTTCCAACAAAATGCAGGTTTATCTTTTTTTTAATTAAAATTTTTTCTCTTAAAGATTAAAGTATCCGAAAAAAAAAATTTTTTTTTTTTTACTGAGATATGATCGACCCCTTAGAATAGAAGACGGTATAGCTGGATTCGTTCCCGTCTTTCAGACTGCCATTGAGATTTGAGAAAAGCAGGAATCCTTCATACCTTTGGACGCTCTCACGAGAAGACGTCTGAACATCATCGTGTCTGCCTTGTGGGACGCTGATACAAGAAGATTTCAAAGCATCAAGTGAAATACATACAGAAGGCCAATACAACTACCAGTAAATTGAGAAAATGTTTATCTGTTCCACAGAGTGACCCCTTTATGTTTACACCTACCATAGCCAAAAAATCATCACATGTTTACTGCCATTACGCGTGTGAATTTGACTGACACGACGGTGACGAAATGAAGCCTTCAGTATTGGAAAAAATATATATATATATATATTAACTGAATGTACATCGATAAATTATCTGAGATAAAAAATCTAAATTGTTTATTTTTGAAAGATTAAAAAAATATATATATATTATTTGTGAAAGTACTAAAACACAACATTTTCAAATATCAAGCCTTTCATACAATATTGATTATTGCAAAAACAAATCACGTTAAATAAATATTAAATTTTAAAAAAAAAACAACTCAATAAGCTCAATCATTTGTCTTCTTCCTAAAATGAAATAAAATTGAAATTACATCCGTTACATATCTTAGAAAAATAAACATTAAAACTAAAAAAATAAATATTTATCTAATAATAAAAAGTACCAAAACTTGTTAAGTCACTTTGGGTTATAACGTATAATTGCTTTTGAATGTATTAAACATTTGTAAAAAAATATCGTTCATCTTTTTTTAAAATCTTTTATATATTTTTAAAAAATGTCTTTACATACGCAACAAAAAACTTGTAATCATTTCATGACATCTAAAAAAAAATTACTTTTACAAAATCCATATCTGTTGTGTTACACTTTCAATACCCCTTTCTATGGTGTGACCTTTTCCATACAATCTATTGTGGTACCTCTTCCATTCCCGTATCAGTGTTACCTTTACCATTCCCATATCAGTGTTACCTTTACCATACCGATTTCTAATGTTACATATTCCATATCCATATCTAGTGTTACTTTTTCCATACCCCTGTCTAATGCTACTTTTGCCATACTCGTATTTAGTGCTACATTTTCATACCCATATCTAGTAATTTCTGCCGAAGAATATTTAGCTACAAAATATTATTCAAAATGTGCAAGAGCAAAAATAAAAAGGAATTGTCAATTTTGTAAAACTCTTCAATTTACATTTAAAAACGATTTTTTTTTTTAAAAAAAAGAATCCTAGATTTCTTTTGTTATTTTGGCGATTTAAAAATAATAATTTTTGTTTTTATTAAACTGTGTTTTCAAAAAAAAATAGATTTGGGACCTGAAGGATTTGAAAATCGATATAATACTACTTCATAAAAACAGTTTTTCAACTTATTATATGATAATAATCAAGAGATTTTTAAATTCAAATAAATGATTATATTTCCTGAAATGGGTAGCGCAGATTGTTTATAAATAATTTAATGAAGGTAAAAATAGTTCAGTAATTAAAAATAAACATTATTTGTTTCATTATAATATCTCCCCAAAAATAACACATTTATAGCTATAGAGAATACATACGATTTCTAATTTAAAATACAATATTAAGATGTGACCTACAAAATCTTTAATTTTGTTTTGCAAATATCTTTCTTTTTTTTTTTAACTTTTCGTTTTTTATCTAGTTCAATAATCAATCGAATTAATTCGCATTTCGACTGAATGTTCTTCAGTAGTAAACGACTAGAAAATGGCATCTTGATCAGTTTGAATTGTTACACAAACATAACCTTACCCTGGCCTTCTTCTGTTGTTCGATAGGAATTAAAACTTGAGTTTAAAACAATAAAACATTTATAACTGTTTGGGTTTTGTTGTAAACGATTGCTACAAAAAAACAACAACAACAGCAACATATATTTCTTTGCATTTAGAAGCACAACCAAATATGATGACAGGAGAGCAATCCTGCTGGGCGGCACTGTGTAGCCAATATATTTTTATGCGTGATATTATAAGATGACTGCAAAGTTTTTTCCAGAGGGGATCGCGGCATCAACTCTCGCTACGCCCCTGCTTGCAGTGGACCCAAACCAAAAACTCTCGTACCTTGTACGGACAGTCACTGACCCCTTCCTATGATTCTTGCAAGACTACAAGAGTATTCAAGATTTGTTTTTACAGCATTATTTTTTTATATTTTACGGTTAGTACTTACTCGTCATTAGTATGAATGTTTCAGCAGGTCGTAAGGATTGCAATGTATTTTAAAACTCGAAACACTCGTGACCAGTTGGTGCACTGATCGAATCATTGATTGAAAACGTTAGAAGGTCAGGGACGAGGAACAAACTATATCTGCTGTGTAATGTTAACAGATTGTGTTCAATGAACTATTGATGAACCATTGAACAGTGATCTGATTGTACAGTGCTATGAAGTAATGTAATGTCATTACTGATATGTGGTTTCATTGACTTTACCTGTGCAAACATGTCTACCTTGGTCATTGTAAGGCACGCCAGCACAGACCAGGTGGTGATGATCATGTAATTTTTTTAGAAAAGATTGTACTCTTTTGGTCGGCATACTGCTACAGGGTCTTATAGATACAGTTCGTCTCCATACTGTAACATAGTACACAGACACTTGGTCTACATACTGCTACAGGGTCTTATAGATACAGTTCGTCTCCATACTGTAACATAGTACACAGACACTTGGTCTACATACTGCTACAAGGTCTTATAGATGCAGTTCGTCTCCATACTGTAACATAGTACACAGACACTTGGTCTACATACTGCTACAGGGTCTTATAGATACAGTTCGTCTCCATACTGTAACATAGTACACAGACACTTGGTCTACATACTGCTACAGGGTCTTATAGATACAGTTCGTCTCCATACTGTAACATAGTACACAGACACTTGGTCTACATACTGCTACAAGGTCTTATAGATGCAGTTCGTCTCCATACTGTAACATAGTACACAGACACTTGGTCTACATACTGCTACAGGGTCTTATAGATACAGTTCGTCTCCATACTGTAACATAGTACACAGACACTTGGTCTACATACTGCTACAAGGTCTTATAGATGCAGTTCGTCTCCATACTGTAACATAGTACACAGACACTTGGTCTACATACTGCTACAGGGTCTTATAGATACAGTTCGTCTCCATACTGTAACATAGTACACAGACACTTGGTCTACATACTGCTACAGGGTCTTATAGATACAGTTCGTCTCCATACTGTAACATAGTACACAGACACTTGGTCTACATACTGCTACAGGGTCTTATAGATACAGTTCGTCTCCATACTGTAACATAGTACACAGACACTTGGTCTACAGACTGCTACATGGTCTTACATACACGTGGTCTGAATACAGTTAAATGGTCTTAAATACACATTTGGTCTGCATACTTTTACATGGTCTTGTAGACACACTTTGTCTGCATACTTTTAATTGGTCGACCAGACAGAGACAGGTGGTCTGCTAACTGTTACAAAAACTTATAGATGTAAATTTAGAAAGAATTCGAAATTAACAGATTTGTTGATCCACTGTCCTTTGATGAAAGGAAGTAAATTAAAGTTTAAGTTAAGCAATCGATTAGCACAAGATTTACAAACACAAGCAAAGAGTCAACTCAGACTTTTCTTTTTTTAAAACATAAGAAATGCATTCTCGGCAACATTTCATACAGGAGTACCCCTGAAGTAACCTGACTCCTGGTTCACTCCCCCACCCCCACCCCCTTCTTCCGAAACCGGCCTTCCGAAGTGATTTCTTTTGTTGCCAGGGCTTCGTTCCGTTCATCCTTTGCTTGTTTGATTCGACTCACGTATTCACTTTTGAAAGATCATTAGACAGCTGCATAAATTGGCGCTTAAATTGATTAATAAATATTTAATTCAAAATCGTTCACGCTCACAAACACGGGTTTCCCTAAAGCAATATTATTTTTAACTTATTGAACGGAAATACAGACTTAAAATAAAATATTTGCATTGGTTTTTCACGAAATAATTGTCAAGTTCCGTGTTTGGGTAAACATTTCATGAAAGGTAAATGTGTAGAAGAAGATCAAATTATTTATAAATCACCAGCTTGTCCCGTGACCCCTCAGCCATCACACGCGGGCAGAGTTGATAACTCATTTTAAAACACAGTACATTTTCAGCAATGAACTTATTTTATTTACATGAGGCACACTTCATCTCAAGGCAGTTCACGATGTCGTTGATGGTCATCCGCCAGTAGCAGTTCTGGCCATTCTCTTGTAATGTAGTCGCAAGTTCTTTGCAGCAGCGTTAAGCTCGGGGTTTGTTTCAGGAATCAAGAGGCACGTCGGCCATGTATCCATTGATATGGACGCTTAGAGCATAGAGAGAATGAACAGATTATTTTTTAACAGCTCTCCATTCACGCACCATTTCTATTCTTATGCCAAACGTTCGCTCTATACCTTTTTACCTCATCTATTACAAGGCAAGACACACAATCTGTCCAGTGCTTAATCTTGTGGCATCGAAAGAATTAGGAAAAACGTGTTGTTTTTTTTAATGCATTAACCAAACGTGTAGGCAAATAACTGTAATGAATTTAGAATAAATCTAAATTATGTATAGATCGCGTCTAACTTTAATCTAATGTGCAGTTACAAAGAACGCCTGTCGCCAAAACATTACAGTAAAAAGATGCATTTGTTATAGTGAAACAAACAGATGTATTTGCTGTAGTAAAATATACAAATGTATTTCTTGTAGTAAAACATACAGATGTATTTTTTCTAGTAAAATATACAGATGTTTTCGGTGTAGTAAAACATACAGATATATCTGTTGTATTTAAACATCCCAAACACTATGTACCAATTTAGTGTCGTTTCTTTCTTTGGTATTGCTACAAACGAATTTTGTAGATGCAGTGACTAAATCAGTTGTATTTCTTGTTTGAAATATTAAACACAACGATCAATTTCTTTTATTGATTATAATCTTGATTTTTTATTAATTTCTCTCGGATAATTTTTAAATGAATCAACAACAAAAAATTTTTTCAAGTTTTACAGGTCAAAAAGTTCATTATACATTTGAATAATGACACATGTAGGATTCACATTGAAAAACTCCTTCCTAGTATTACTCCTGGTGACTGCCACTTCTGCTTCAGGTAACTTTGATACAGTGGCGTAAGTAGGGGGTGCAGAAGGGGGCTAAACCGCTGCCAAGCGGCAATTACCATACAAAGTTTCGGCATTTTCGGCCAACTGTGACATTTTTCTTGGGGATGGGGGAGGGTGGGGGGGGGACAAAAATAATTATTTGCTCCGGGAGCCACAAAACCTAGCTACGCTACTACTTAGATATGTGTTTCTTGTAGTTATGTGCTTATAATCTGACCCCGAAAGCTTTCTTTGCATACGAGCTCATACAATTCAACTTTTCATACGCGGTGTGCCACTAAAAAGAAGTCTGGCTGCCGAAAATCCGTACAAGTTGTCAGCATAGGACTGCGTTCCTTGGTTCAACATTTTTTCTTAACACCAGGAAAATGCTTTGCAACCTTTTTTTCAAAATGAACCTCAACCGTGTTTCTTGTAGTTATGTGCTTATAATCTGACCCCGAAAGCTTTCTTTGCATACGAGCTCATACAATTCAACTTTTCATACGCGGTGTGCCACTAAAAAGAAGTCTGGCTGCCGAAAATCCGTACAAGTTGTCAGCATAGGACTGCGTTCCTTGGTTCAACATTTTTTCTTAACACCAGGAAAATGCTTTGCAACCTTTTTTTCAAAATGAACCTCAACCGTTCAGCACTGGGTTTTTTTTGGTTGAGAGATCTCCCCCCCCCTCGAACTACAACTGGCCAAACACAACAGTTTCATTGCTACGTGCACCTGGTGCGCCGTTGATAACTGCGTTTACGTGTACAAGATACGGGAGTAGAGCTCTGACCAAGATACGGGAGTAGAGCTGTGACCAAGATACGGGAGTAGAGCTGTGACCAAGATACGGGAGTAGAGCTGTGACCAAGATACGGGAGTAGAGCTGTGACCAAGATACGGGAGTAGAGCTGTGACCAAGATACGGGAGTAGAGCTGTGACCAAGATACGGGAGTAGAGCTGTGACCAAGATACGGGAGTAGAGCTGTGACCAAGATACGGGAGTAGAGCTGTGTACAAGATACGGGAGTAGAGCTCTGCAGTTTTGCCACTTACTCTGTTTTATGACCCATGACCCTTGAACCAGTGAGCATCTGTCCACGCTTAAAATAATCAGTCTTTAAAAGGGAAAAAAGTAAATATGTACAAGCTCACTTCTCTTAAAATAAATTCATAATTTACACAAAAGTGTAACAGATTTAAACAAAACTGAAGACGTTTGTGATGGTATTAATTTAAGAAGCTAAAATACGAGTACAATTTTACTCATGGTCTATAATGCATTCAAAAAATATATTACTCTTTCAGCTATGATCGATATGTATTCCCATTCTGAATCTCCATGTTACGACACGTGTGGCTGTTATTTAGCCGACATCGACTACCTTGTCTACGTGATAGAATTGAATTACACAGCCTGGGGGACGACTTACGGGAGGTGTCAGGTAGACGTGTACCAATCTGTGCCAGAGAAAATGCTATGGCATGTGAGTGATCGGGGTAACAAGCGGACAAAAAGAACTATTGGAAAAATAATTAGTGTTTCTAACAAGACACTTGGAGACAACTAGACCACTAAAATATTTAGTATATCTAACAAGACACTTGGAGACACCGGGACAACTAAAATATTTAGTATATCTAACTAGACACTTGGGGACATCTGGACAACTAAAATATTTAGTATATCTAACTAGACACTTGGGGACATCTGGACAACTAAAATATTTAGTATATCTAACTAGACACTTGGGGACATCTGGACAACTAAAATATTTAGTATATCTAACAAGACACTTGGGGACATCTGGACAACTAAAATATTTAGTATATCTAACAAGACACTTGGGGACATCTGGACAACTAAAATATTTAGTATATCTAACTAGACACTTGGGTACATCTGTACCACTAAAATATTTAGTATATCTAACTAGACACTTGGGGACATCTGGACAGCTAAAATATTTAGTATATCTAACTAGACACTTGGGGACATCTGGACAACTAAAATATTTAGTATATCTAACAAGACACTTGGAGACACCTGGACAACTAAAATATTTAGTATTTCTAATAAGATAATAATAATTGTTACTTTAAATAATATGATTAGTAACATTTGGGGAACGAATATAATATTTTTTTTTTACAAAGAAAACTTTAAAGATGCCTTGATCGGGTGTCAAATATTTATCGTCACGAATCAAGTAACATCTCTTTAAATTTGGCTTTTAAAGTGATGTCATTCTCGGTGATGATTGATCGAGTTAAGCGTTGAAATTATAATTTTATAATTAACAAATCTAAGATTAGATGTATCATAACAATTATTTAACTGTATCCGACTAGGTATGACTTGGCCTACGTCTACCACTGCGTCGGCCGATTTGAAAGCCGTCCTCGAATCTCTAGCAACGCAACAAAAAACTTTCTATAGTATATAAGATTATCTTCCTCTATGTGTGGCTAATGAATGCCGCAACCTTTTAACCAAGCATTGACTCTGTATTTCGTTCAAATTTTCAACATCCGTCGTAAACCTCCAAAAATGCTTATGCATAAATATGAATTTCAGCGCCACCTACAACATAAGTTTATATAAATCCACTATTTTTTGGGTGCCCTACGGGACGGCCTCCTTCAAACTTCGTTACGGCCCTATATGTTAACTGTTGCATTCACAACACTCGCAGACGTGCGTTGTTGAGGACGGTCAGCGATGTGGATTGATGCATGAGACGGGATGCCACTGTCTAGAGTACAAGCCACCATACTGCAAGTTCCTGCTAAACTTCACGGCTGAAACAGCTCTGTCAGACATCCCCATTCAGTCGGTGGCCCACACTTACGGTGCTCCAGAGTATGATGAAACATATCGCAAATATAAAATATCCAAATTGATTGGTAAAAACAACTCATGAAATATTTAACTCAATTTATTATTTTTAAACACAAAAATTATTTTAACGAAGTATGGCAAAAAAATATAAGTATCAACATATTTCTTTTAAAGTCTCTTATGCCAAGTTCACATGATTAAAGTTTAGTCGAAATTTAGTCAAATTTCTTTTGGAACGAAATATTTTCTTTTATTCAATAGTCCTTTCAAAATGAAATTTAAGGAAAGTTTGACCACAATTTGATGCAAATTTGACAAAAATTTGCTCGTGTGAATTGAGCATTCCTGCATTGTGCTTACAATTTTTTAGACGGAAACTGTTGCTTTAATAAAAAAAAATATAATATTTCCATGGAGCTTTTTTATTGAATATGTATGCATGTATTAGTAAGAGTTTAAAATTTAATTAAATTTACATTTCATAGCTTTTAAAACTGATTCGTTAAAGAACATAAATTGTCCCAAATCAATCGTGGATTCTTTTCAAACTTGATCGTTATCCAAATCCATAAGTTTTGATTTTTTTTAAACACACAGAAACTCAAAATTCTTTTTCTATTATTTGTACAGAGCGAGAGAGATTATTCTTCAGGATAAATGGTTCAAATATTTTGAGGCCAGATGGATGCTTTCATTATCTCAACGTTGGAGAATACAACGTCTTTGAATTCTGCACGGAAAATTTATGTCACGTAGAAACTAGCAGCCTTTCCATGAAGATAGGCTCTGCACATGTCCAGAACCCGGGGCCGTGTATTAGCCACGGGCTCATTATTCCAGACTACAATTTTGACGTTGAGATCTTCTACAGAGAGAGCGTTCAAAGATTTGGGTCAACTGTATGCAAGATATACAGTAGGTTGGCATATCTGACGTCATATATTTCTCTTCTGTGGTAATTTTTTTTTAATACATTAATTTTTTCAAGTACGTATAAGTATATCAAAATGATGACATTATATTTGTTGTATCTAAAATTATAGAAATAACCTTCGGTATAATTATATTTAGACATACATAAAACACACTGTCGCCTCAGCGAAATCAATTAGGGTAATATAAGGGGATCATCTTTGATACTTTAACCCAACATATCATGGCATACATTTGGACGACAGTGAAAACCGATTTTAATCAATGAAAAATAGAAATGTACATGTCTCATATTTAATGCAACATAAAATTGCAACTCATAATTGTAGCAGCATTATATTAGAATATATATTTGATACAACCCAACTTGACAAAACATTGTTAATGCAACCTAAGAATAAATGTTACTAGGTATAAAGAGTTTTTTTTTTCTTTTTCCAGGTACGTACAACTGTTTGAAGTACGGTAGGTCATTTTTTTATTTTTTTTTTAAATTGAATTTTCCAAGTCTCCTTTTTTTTAGACTTTAACTTATTTATGATATATATAAATTTAGTTTAATTTTAAAAATTGTTAAGGTTAATTTTTGGGGGAAAAAAATGAATCCACACATACGAAACACACAAACACACAAGCATTTGTACAGGCACACGCCCAAAAGAGTCTATACTTTATACTGTCAATGTTACTGTCAATGTTACTGTCAATATTACTGTCAATGTTACTGTCAATGTTACTGTCAATGTCACTGTCAAAGATACTGTCAATGTTACTGTCAATGTTACTGTCAATGTTACTGTCAAAGTTACTGTCAATGTTACTGTCAATATTACAGTCAAAGTTACTGTCAATGTTACTGTCAATGTTACAGTCAAAGGTACTGTCAATGTTAATGTCAATGTTACAGTCAAAGGTACTGTCAATGTTAATGTCAATGTTACTGTCAATGTTACAGTCAAAGTTACTGTCAATGTTACTGTCAATGTTACTGTCAATGTTACTATCAATGTTACTGTCAATGTTACTGTCAATGTTACTGTCAATGTTACTGTCAATGTTACAGTCAAAGTTACTGTCAATGTTACTGTCAATTTTACTGTCAATGTTACTGTCAAAGTTACTGTCAATGTTACTGTCAAAGTTACTGTCAATGTTACTGTCAATGTTACAGTCAAAGGTACTGTCAATGTTAATGTCAATGTTACAGTCAAAGGTACTGTCTATGTTAATGTCAATGTTACTGTCAATGTTACAGTCAAAGTTACTGTCAATGTTACTATCAATGTTACTGTCAATGTTACTGTCAATGTTACTGTCAATGTTACTGTCAATGTTACAGTCAAAGTTACTGTCAATGTTACTGTCAATTTTACTGTCAATGTTACTGTCAAAGTTACTGTCAATGTTACTGTCAAAGTTACTGTCAATGTTACTGTCAATGTTACTGTCAATGTTACTGTCAATGTTACTGTCAATGTTACAGTCAAAGTTACTGTCAATGTTACTGTCAATGCCGGAAGTACGTCCGGTTCGCGAAATCGTATTCCACTATGGCAGATATGTGTTGCCAAAGTCCCATTTAGTTGCAATGACGTGCTCATCAGCTACTCTGGGGGCCATAACGGAAAGTGGCGGAATACCGTAGCCACATTTTCATGTGCTGGTGCAGGAATGTCTTTTAGTGGTCTCGAAAGTCAAGACCACGCATTTCAACAAGCGAGGAATATATATATATGACATAAATTATCAAAATACATTGTGATGTCTTGTAGTGGTCTCGAAAGTCAAGACCACGCATTTCAACAAGCGAGGAATACATATATATATATATATATATATATATATATATATATATAAAGATATATATATATATATATTACATAAATTATAAAAATATATTGTGAAGATTATATACATATACAAAATATAAAAAAGACAATATATATATATATCATAAAAAATATAAATACATTGTGTTGTCTTGTAGTGGTCTCGAAAAACAAAAACACACATTTTAAAAAGCGAGAAATATATATATATATATATATATATATATATATATATATATATAAAGATATATATATATATATATATGACATAAATTATCAAAATACATTGTGATGATTTTATACATATACAGAATATGAATCAGCCAACATCACTGTGGATGCTGGAGATGATTTGCTCCTTCCACCAGAATGCTACATGTCCCTGGAAGTGGATCGATCCCATCTCTTCAGGTTCTGCACCACCAATTTAAAATTGCCATCTTTGACCATTAAGGTTAACGGCGTTGTCAGGAAGACGTCCAACTCTGCGTGCGTACTGCTGCATGACGAGCTGGTGATGGGACAACATGTTTATGAATTCTCCCACACCGACAAATGTAAAACACCGAAGACATTTACGTGCTATTTTCAAGGTAATCCATTACATATTATATTATTGTATAAACACGACATTTGCGGCCATTGGTTTAGCTTCCATTGGCTTACATTGGCTTACATTGGCTTACATTGGCTTACATTGGCTTACATTGGCTTACATTGGCTTACATTGGCTTACATTGGCTTACATTGGCTTACATTGGCTTACATTGGCTTACATTGGCTTATATTGGCTTACACTGGCTTACATTGGCTTACATTGGCTTACATTGGCTTACATTGGCTTACAGTCGATTGTGTGTGTGGGGGGGGTCAAGGTCATGAAAGCAGCGGTATTGCGGGTCTTATGATTTGTGACAGTTGGATTATGTGAACGAGTGTGAACTCTTTTCCAAGTCATGAATGGGTGCGTGAAATTTTGGGAGATAAAAGGAGTGACAACGTCTTTGAACATCAGAGTGGAACTAGGTATCTAGAGAGTCTATGCGTGAGATAGGTATCTAGAGAGTCTATGTGTGAGATAGGTATCTAGAGAGTCTATGTGTGAGATAGGTATCTAGAGAGTCTATGTGTGAGATAGGTATCTAGAGAGTCTATGTGTGAGATAGGTATCTAGAGAGTCTATGTGTGAGATAGGTATCTAGAGAGTCTATGTGTGAGATAGGTATCTAGAGAGTCTATGTGTGAGATAGGTATCTAGAGAGTCTATGTGTGAGATAGGTATCTAGAGAGTCTATGTGTGAGATAGGTATCTAGAGAGTCTATGTGTGAGATAGGTATCTAGAGAGTCTATGTGTGAGATAGGTATCTAGAGAGTCTATGTGTGAGATAGGTATCTAGAGAGTCTATGTGTGAGATAGGTATCTAGAGAGTCTATGTGTGAGATAGGTATCTAGAGAGTCTATGTGTGAGATAGGTATCTAGAGAGTCTATGTGTGAGATAGGTATCTAGAGAGTCTATGTGTGAGATAGGTATCTAGAGAGTCTATGTGTGAGATAGGTATCTAGAGAGTCTATGTGTGAGATAGGTATCTAGAGAGTCTATGTGTGAGATAGGTATCTAGAGAGTCTATGTGTGAGATAGGTATCTAGAGAGTCTATGTGTGAGATAGGTATCTAGAGAGTCTATGTGTGAGATAGGTATCTAGAGAGTCTATGTGTGAGATAGGTATCTAGAGAGTCTATGTGTGAGATAGGTATCTAGAGAGTCTATGTGTGAGATAGGTATCTAGAGAGTCTATGCGTGAGATAGGTATCTAGAGAGTCTATGTGTGAGATAGGTATCTAGAGAGTATATGCGTGAGATAGGTATCTAGAGAGTCTATGTGTGAGATAGGTATCTAGAGAGTCTATGCGTGAGATAGGTATCTAGAGAGTCTATGTGTGAGATAGGTATCTAGAGAGTCTATGCGTGAGATAGGTATCTAGAGAGTCTATGTGTGAGATAGGTATCTAGAGAGTATATGCGTGAGATAGGTATCTAGAGAGTCTATGTGTGAGATAGGTATCTAGAGAGTCTATGCGTGAGATAGGTATCTAGAGAGTCTATGTGTGAGATAGGTATCTAGAGAGTCTATGCGTGAGATAGGTATCTAGAGAGTCTATGCGTGAGATAGGTATCTAGAGAGTCTATGTGTGAGATAGAGTGAGAAATAAGTAGGATGGTCGTTTTTTAGATCTATTCGCTGTGTGGCTTTTTGCCCAAGGATAATATTGCTCTACGTATGCGTTCATGTGTCACCTTAACTGTGAACCAAGATGATGTTTATTTTCTGTAAAAAATAAAACGCGTAATGTACCCTGAACCTCTGAGTGTTTTTTTTAATCACATTAGTCCGAGTTGTAACCAAGGAATAAATTAAATGCCATCGAAAGATTAGACATCAAATATTTACCATCGAAATACTTGCAAGCATCATAAGACATTAGACAACGAAATATTTGACATGGGAGGGGGGGGGATGTGTTTGCTATAAATTTCTTTCCTGTTAAAATTTTTTTCCTAAGAATGAACTCCAGATGTAACAGACACTTCATTTTACTATTGTGACAGACACTTCATTCGATTATTGTGACGGATACTCATTATACTACTGTGTCAGATACTTTCTTATATCTTTGACAGATTCTTCATTATACTGTTCTGACAGATTCTTCATTATACTATTCTGACAGATTCTTCATTATACTGTTCTGACAGATTCTTCATTATACTATTCTGACAGATTCTCCATTATACTATTCTGACAGATTCTTCATTCTACTATTCTGACAGATTCTTCATTCTACTATTCTGACAGATTCTCCATTATACTATTCTGACAGATTCTTCATTATACTATTGTGACAGATTCTTCATTATACTATTATGACAGATTCTTCATTATACTATTGTGACAGATTCTTCATTATACTATTCTGAAAGATTCTTCATTATACTATTCTGACAGATTCTTCATTATACTATTGTGACAGATTCTTCATTAAACTATTCTGACAGATTCTTCATTACACTATTATGGTGGATACTTTATATAATAATATGTGAGATAAATTCATTAGCATATTGTCACAAATACGTCATCATACTATTGTGACAGATGCTTCATTAAATTTTTTATAATGTTTAGCAAATCTAAAACTGCTATTCCCATACATATTTTATTTATTGCACTATATATATATAACTCGGAAACAAATGAATTTATCAATACGGTCACTCTCTCCTTTATCCTCCAAACTCACATAATTAGAACAGAACCACATAGAGGATGGTGAAAAGTTTTTTTTGTTTTTTTTAATATTTCAATAAACACAAAAATCTCAAACTATTGATTGTTCCGATTTTAACACAAGGTGAGTAACTGTTTAAAAAATTGTTACATTTTCAATAAATAAATGTTGCGTGTGAACAATTTGAAATTATAATAATTCGATCACTTCTAGCTGAGCAATATAAGAAGGATAAAGCATCGATTAATTGAACTAACTATTTTAACTTGAGCAGGTTTGATACCACACTATTTATTTTTTTTTTTTATTTTTTCAAACAGTGTTTTACGTGATATATGCGCCCAATTAACTCCCCTTAAATCCACAAATGATAGTTGTTTCCCATTAAAAGTGTTGTAAGGACTTGGTCACCGTTTAGTTGTTACAATATTTGATCGTTTATTTACTTACCTGACGCATGGCTTTAGTTAGACTAACATCTAGAGAATGCTCCCCTCCAAAGTGAAGACCTGTTTCTCTTATTCTAAAATTTAAAGCAAATACATGTCCTAATACTTTATTACTTATAATTCATTGTCTTTCTTTATACTGATAAACAATTTTCCATCGCCGGTTTTATTAATTTCGCTAGGAACAAAAAAAAATTCAATCCAGCGGTGAACCAATTTTTAAATACAAACGTCATTTTTTGTGTCCAAGTTTTCTTGGATTTATTCTAGCTTGCCAAATATTTTATGTATTTTTTGTGAGTATAAATAATATTTTATCTTAAATTATTCATTTACGTAGACACAAATAATTCCTGCCAAAGACAATAGGGGACTGGAACAAGCTTCCAAAAGCAACAGTTTAGGCGGCTACACTCGACACATTGCATCTATTGCCTCTTATTTTCCAACCCCCAGTTCATAACACCACTGCTGATTAGCCCTTGCAACCAGTGAAGTATCCCCTTGAAACCCATGCACAGTAACATCGCGAACCCCTCTGAAACATAGGAGGCCAGAATGATCAATTCATTGATCGTGGGCCCTCAAAATGAAGAAGAAGAAGAAATATTACAGTAAATTTTAATTTAAAATATTTTACCCGATAGAAAAAAAAACATGTTTTTTAAAAAAAATACTTACTTTTCAGGTCTCGCTCCATCAACCACCGAATGTATTGATTGTAAATACAGTAAGTAATTTCTCGTAGTCGTATATAATAAAAATAAATATTTTTAAATTCAAAATTGCTCTTTAATAGTGCGTGTTTATTGGGGCATTAAGGGTTTTTTTTTTAAGCCTGAAGAAATAAAGAAATAAAGCAATATGTTGAGCGTGAAGAAATAAAGTAAATATTTGATTATATACGGACCTTTTTGGGGGGGAGTGGGGTGGGAGGGTGGGAAATTTAAAGGGGAATAAGTAGGGTGGTCGTCTGGTCATTAGAGATTTTTATAATCTTTTTCAGATACATGCATCCCGTTATATAAAACAATGACGAACAAAAAAGTAATTAACATATGTCTTAGATTAATAACCTAAAACTGCAACGTGGACTGCTAATCGAATCTATCAAATATGTCCATGCAGATCGTCCTTCATCGGGATACGCCAAAAGCACCAAGCTAATTTGACAATCTATATCTATTTACAGTATCCACGCCAAGCTAACTTGACAATCTATATTTTTTACAGTGACTACGCCAAGCTAACTGACAATTTGTTTCTTTTTACAATAACTACGGCAAGCTGACAATCTTTTTCTTTTTACTTTGACTACGCCTGGCTAACTTGAAAATCGATATCTATTTACAGAGACTACGCCATGCTGACTTGACAATCTCTATTTTTACGTTGACTACGTCAAGCCAACTTGACAATTTGTAACTATTTACGCCGACTACGCCAAGCTAACTTGACAACCTACATCTTTCTACAGTGACTACGCCACTTTGTTTGGATTGTGAGGAAGGTATAGTTACATTAATGGGTTTTTTTTTAACAAACAATCTTCTTTCGTTGAATCGTAAAATTTTATTTTATTTTTTGCTGTGGTGGGGCACAAATGTAATACTCGATAAATTGATGACGTAATCTCAAATGAAATCCTCATGGCGAATCTAATCCATTTGGCCAATTATTTTATACACATTGAACTGGTCCCCAAGCGGTATCCACTCTCAATGCAGTTAGTGATTTAAAAGATAATATGTCAAAATGCTTATACAACGACATATCAGTGCTTTGATTGACAAATGTCTAGGAAATAATATGAAATTATACCGTCAAATTTCTTATGTTACAGTCAAAATATGAGATAAGATACGATATTTTATTTTCATCAAAATAAAAGCAAATTTGTTTGTATTATCGACATTCTTTTTAACATAAGTCAACTTGAAAGTCTTTGTTTCAGTTTTTTCTGTGTTTAAAACAGTAAAATTAACTCAATAATTGTTATAATATTACTTGGAAAATTTCATTCTTAGAATTTCACAATCAACAGTTTGAAAGAATTTTTTTTTTTTTTTTGGTTTTTTTTTTGGCTTTTGCAGGATTTTCAACAAAGTTTGTTGTCTTGACAATAGTGTTTGCCGGTTTAATAGCGCTCCTAGCTGCTGTGTATTTCTGTAAGTGAAAATAAATTTCAACAGTTTGAAAGAATTTTTTTTTTTTTTTGGTTTTTTTTTTGGCTTTTGCAGGATCTTCAACAAAGTTTGTTGTCATGACAATAGTGTTTGCCGGTTTAATAGCGCTCCTAGCTGCTGTGTATTTCTGTAAGTGAAAATAAATGCCTTGTTCATTAATCAATAGCGTTATTGTTGTCATAAGGCAAATTTTTGCGCTTATTCTGATTGGCTATGGAAATTATTTAAATGAGTTTAATTATTATTATTATTATTATTATTTTCAAATTCTTCCTTTCAGTTATGAAGAAGAAAATTTTCTTGAAGAACGGGTATTCAATGACAGCTGAGTTTATTTTATCATTAAAAATTGTATATCTCTGCTCGTATTCCCGTATTGTGTCTGGAGTGCAATTTGTTACACACTTGAAATTTTAAGATTAAATCTTTCTCATGAAGTGTTTATTTGGTGAACGTCTGGATAAAGAATACTTGGTCAACGTATGCGGGTTGATACTGTCACTCTAATCACCCTGGTTGACCGCTTCTGCTTCGTCATTCTTTTTAAAGCATTTTAAGAAAATTTTAAATTGTGTAGACATATTTTGTTTAATTTAACTCGTATTAAGAGAATTTAATTTTTTTTTTAAATACATAACTTTCTCAACTGAGCCAAAAAGGGCTGCTTCAATGCGCCAAATTCCAATATACTAAGGATACTTGACCAAACACTCAAGTAACGCCCCTTTAAGAAGCCCATTTAGGGCTACACATTGCAGTATAAAAAACCGCACACTATTTTTCAAGCCCCTAAAATATATTAATAATATGATATCTCGCCGCCTATTTCGCTTAAATTTATCACTCTTTTATTAAACTGAGACTATTTTAATCTCCGTATACCAAAAATAAAAAAATATAATATAACCCACCAAACTTAAGAATTTTTTAAGAATTTATTGTAGAGCAGTTATCGAAAAAAAAAAAAAATATTTTTTTTAACGCGAAATGGAACTCACTATTACACCATACTTTCTGCCATAAGAAACATGATTCTCTTTTTTATAATATCATTAAATATCCATCAATTCAAAAATTCAAAAATTAAGTTAAACCCCATAAGCCTTTCATGGCTCCTCTGGTATTTCAAAAATAAAAACAAAATCTGTGAAACCAGTTATCGCTTCATCCTCTATTACCAAAGTTGACCAGCAATGTGAATATCTTGCCTTTATTATAAGAATGACTGTAAAATGTGATTTATTGATTACTTTGTTTCATCCGACAGGCAGGGCTGAAAGATGCGAGATCAGCGTAGTTTTTTAATGCAGGTAAGTTTCCCGTCCAAAAAACAAACAAAAAAAACAACAAAAAAAACCCCAAAAAAAGTTTAACTATGCAATTTAAACTTTATTGGTGACGAATAAACCTCGAAGCCAGGCACCTGACCAACAATCTGCTGAAGTGGTACTCAGCACGAAACTCTGACCGGCCGCTCACAAGGAACATGCACCAGACCTTTACACGAACCTGGAATGAAAGGGGAGGGGGAGCCTTCATGATTACAATGTATTTTTTAGAAATTGGTCCGAAAAATGTCCAGTTCTTCTGACATCAAAAAAACATGTAGCCGTCCGATGCCACCTATAATGACTACATCGTCAGATTGTGTCATCTTGTTGTGTTAAGCTGAGCCACTTTAATTGAAATAAGATTCTTTCTTCTGAATTGCGTTTGACTCAGCAGATGTTTTAGAGAACTTAGCCAAGTGGTCGAAACACACCGTTTCTGGTGTTTCGGTTTTACCAAAACCATAAAACTTTCTAAGGCCGGCATGGATCCAGCTACCACGGGGTGATGGAATAATTGTAGAAGCGTGTGCATATTATTATGGATGTAAAAAAAAAAATAAACCAAAAAAAATGTATAGATAGGTAGGTGAATCTCCTCTGACAGTGTTAATCCATTGATAGTAAGTATACTTTTGTAACATTATTATGTGTTTATATAAAAATTGTTGTTTTCAAAATGCTCCTCATAAATGCATTTAAACATTACCCATTTTACATTTGAAGAGGGTTAAACAACAGGTAAATTGTATTTTTACACCATTTTGCTTCTACATTTTAATCAATAACATTAATTTTTTTTTTTTTAACGGTGGTTTTATGGTGTTCCCATAAAGAAATTGTTTCTTTTTATTACGTCACTTCATAATACTTTTGTATGCATTAAAATGCGTTTCAAAATTCAATTATTAATTTGTAACATAAATGTATGTTTTTACCAAACTTGCCATGTATATATGTCAAATGAAGTATTGATTTTTTTTTTTTACAAAATGCGATGAAATATGAATAGATTATTTAAAAAAATATTTACATCTCTTTCTTTAGCATTAGCTTTTGATGTAACATATTTGTTATAAGAAATGTAGTATAGGACAGGGATTGGATTGGACAGCAGTAACACAGCTTGACAATATTACCGATAAATTAATGTTATTTTTGTCTCTGGTGTATGTATTTTTTTTAAAGACAACCTTAACACACACAAAAAAAAACAGCCAAATCTGTTTACTATTAAGTTTAAAACAACAGCCATAATTGTTTACAATTAAGTTAAAATTAAACAATTCTTTAAAAGATAGATTTGAGGAGATGAAATAATGCTTTAAAATTGAATTACATTTAATTTTTTTATAGTTTTTAAAAAAAAATCTTCTCTCAATGAGATCATCATTCGACAACAAGAAACAAATGTCAACATTGCAACATCCAGACATTTTCTTTTTTTTCTTTTTTTTTTGGGGGGGGGGGGGGGTTTTAATAAAAAAAAAAAACGCATCTTTTATAAAATTATTTTTTTCAGAGTCTCACGCCATTTCATCAAGGAGGGATACGGTAGAGGAATCTTCCCCAGCCTTGAAACATCTCAACATGCCAACATTGTGCTGAGCATATTGCGATGAAGAAATAATATAATGTTTAGAGATTTTTTTTTTTAAATTGGGAATACATTTCAATTCTTTTTTTTACTACAAACCGATTGCTTGCCATTAAATCTCCAAGTTCTCTCTCATCTACTCAAATTCGTTTTGCGTCAAATTAACATTCAGCAAGATGATTTTTACGGATCTTTATTTAAAAATTCTAATTGGCGTAATTGTATTAAGTCTGTATAGAGTTTAACTCAATTGTATTAAGTATTTATAGAGTTTAACTCTATTCTAGTGTTCTTAAAGCTCAGCGTTTTATTTATTTCACCCTGACTTGCTGACTTAATGTGTCGTTGTTTTGTGTACAACTCTTAAGTCCCGTTGAGTTTTGCCTGATATCTACTTCATAAAGCTCAGTGTGATTACTACATTTGTTTGTTTGTCAATGGGTCGCGTGGTCACACGAAAACACACCCCCCTCCCCCCCAAAAAAAAAAACAACAACAAAAAATATTATGCATCAGACGCGCTTGTGATATTTTTGAAAAGAATCATATTTAGCGTAGTTATCGGGAATTCTATTTCATGAAATTTTGTGTCATCGATATCTTGCTTTGGGAAACAGGAACAAAATTATTTTTTTGGGCTTGAGGTTGGGGGGAGTGGGGGGTGGGGCTGATGTGCCAAGTTTCAGCTCGATGGAATTTATGAATGCTTTCAAGCCCTGCTGCCCCAATGTCTCAAATGCATAGAGATGTTCAAGCTCTGCTGCCCCAATGTCTCAAATGCATAGAGGTGTACAAGCCCTGCTGCCCAAATGTCTCAAAAGCATAGAGGTGTACAAGCCCTACTGCCCCAATGTCTCAAATGCAGAGAGGTGTACAAGCCCTACTGCTAGACTATCTCGAATTCATAGAGATGTACAAACCCTACAGCAAAGAAAGAACGAGAAGTCCGATTTTATCGATGTGTGTTAGTTAGTTACTTAACATGTGTTGTCACCACTCTTGTGTAAAAATGTGTCGTGTGGGCCATTGTTATTTGTCTACCTACTAAGAGAATGTTGTCCACTTCTTGTTCTGCTTCTTCTCACAGGCGTGATGTTTACATTTGAACACACTGAAATGCCTGTCAACAAGTTTGAACAAAACGTTGAAAAGGTAATTAAGGCTGAGTAAAAATCAATTACGACCAAGACGAGTTTGATCAATGTGTTTTGGTGATCGAAGCTCTATTGGGACACCCGGGATGCAGCAGAAAAGATGTGTCCCTACTGTCAGTGCATTTCTCTGACTAATTTACTTTTGAGCCTGTTTACTTGATATACTGAAAAAGGGAAGATGATCTGAGACAGTATAATGTGTGGAGATGAAAGTATTACCTCTTGAAAAATTATAGAAAAAGTTACAAACTTAAAAATTAAAGTCCAAGTATCTAGCATACAAATGGACAAAAAAAAAACACTATCAAAATCAGAGCTATTATGGAAATTAAGTTGAGAAAAAAATAAGTATTAAGAAGGAAATGGCTGGGGAACTGGCAAGTGAAGCCGAAGGTACTCCACTAAGAGCTGAACAAGAGGACGATGTATGAAAGTATTGATCGTTTTTATTATGATCTCTTAGATATTCGCATGGACCATGTCGAAGTTGGTTAATGCTTCAAGTTATTCATAGAGTCTCTCTCAATACTCTCATTGAGTCTCAACCATTTCCCGAAAAATCTGATCGTCTTTGGTTTCATGTGAGAGGAGCTTTAGCAAATACGTTTTTTTTAAAATGTTGGACTCAACAGCACACAGAGTTACAAGTTAATTTCGATTAATCAGATGAATAACACGAAACATGACAAGCGCGTATTTCATCTGATATGGATTTATTCGACATTAGATTTCATTTTGATGTACACATGTATGTTTCAAGAGCCGACCTAGATGTTTGTGATGTAAATCAAACACTCGTACAATGCAAATGTGTGCCTAGTTTTACACGGGTGTGTCTAAAAATGTGATTAAATCTGAAATGTTCACTTTATTATCACATCATTTTTTTTAAAAATGTCTTGACTTAAGGCACATTTATTATACGAGCCGCTCATTGTATATCAAGTCAGATATATATTACAATTTACACACACCGTAGTTTTTGCATATATTTATAGATTGGATGTTGATGTTTGTGGTTTGCATTAAAAAGCTAGTTTGATGAATGTGGCAGTTATACGAGAGCTGAAAACACTCTAATGGCCTGGGAGATGGGTGATGTTCAGATGATGTCTTGTGTGAGCCTCCGGGGATCTTGTGAGAGCATCCAAACTCTTGAATTAGGGATCCGATTCTCAAATTTGTAGGGCAGTCTGAAAGATGAAAACGAATCAAGTTATAAAAAGAGAATTTTTTTTTTTTTTTTTTTTTTTTTTTTGAAGAGATTTTAACATTTTTAAGAAAACTTTTCTTTTTTTTTTTTTTTTTTTTTTTTTATCGAAGAGATTGTACACATTGTCAGAACATTAGTCTATATTTTATGTTTTTATTTTTTTTTTTTAAATATATATAAATTAAATATATTGGTGAAGGTAAAACTAAAATAAAAAGTATACACGAAACAATATTTTAAATAATAATAAGATAAAAAACTGTATTTTTTTAACAACACCTTATGAGAAGAGTTTGATACAGAATGCGGAATAGGTTTGTTCAACGTAAAAAGAGAAACCCTCACAGTGGCTTACTGTGTGTTATAAGAGTAAAACGACCCCGACACCCCTCCACGGAATATATCAAATTTCGGTGTTTATTGTATTATTCATGAACTTTTCCGACCCAACCAAGTCTCTTCCACCAAATCAATATCACCCCCAACCACCAACGAAGCATGTTATTGTGTTTTAAGGTAACGACATATCTAAATGTATGTTAAACAAAGATACTAAACTGTTTTATATGTTTTACTTCTAATTTGATGTGGCGGGCGACCCCCCACCGCCCGCACCCCCCTGGCGGGCGTGGGGGTGGGGGTGGGGGGCGTGGGGGTGGGGGCGTGGTGGGCGTGGGGGTGGGGGGTGGGGATTCTTGTTGTTTTTTTTTCCTGGTAACACTTTCAGTAACGACGCTTTGGACTCCTCCACTTCTAAGAATTTTTACTGAGTCTCACCTCTCATCATCTGTGATGACCTCTCACCTTCTGTGATGACCTCTCACCTTCTGTGATGACCTCTCATCCTCTGTGATGACCTCTTACCGTCTGTGATGACCTCTCACCTTCTGTGATGACCTCTTACCTTCTGTGATGACCTCTCACCTTCTGTGATGACCTCTCATCCTCTGTGATGACCTCTCACCTTCTGTGGTGACCTCTCAACCTCCTATCCCTCTCTGGGATGAGCTCTCAACCTCCTAGCATTCTCTGGGATGAGTTCTCAACCTCCTATCATCCTCTGGGATGAGCTCTCAACCTCATATCACCCTCTTTGATGAGCTCTCAATCTACTATCATCCTCTGGGATGAGCTCTCAACCTCATATCACCCTCTTTGATGAGCTCTCAATCTACTATCATCCTCTGGGATGAGCTCTCAACCTCATATCACCCTCTGTGATGAGCTCTCAATCTCCTATCCCCCCTGGAATGAGCTCTCAACCTCCTATCACCCTCTGCTGTTAGCTCTCAATCCCTCCCCTTCCAAGTCCATTGGCTGAGTTTGTCTGTCCTATACTATCATCCTCTGTGATGACCTCTCACCCTCTGTGATGACCTCTCACCCTCTGTGATGACCTCTCACCCTCTGTGATGACCTCTCACCCTCTGTGATGACCTCTCACCCTCTGTGATGACCTCTCACCCTCTGTGATGATCTCTAGCGCGGACTTAAAATCTACTTAACACTTTTTAATAACGTCCTAGCATTTCACAGAAATTCTATCCTCATATGCGGAATGATTTTGGGATTCGGGGTGGTGCAGCCGTGGATAAGGTGTTTGGATGTGATAAGCGATGATAAGCCGTGATAAGCGGTGACAAGCATTAATTGTGAATGTCATGCTAACAATCAAATTGACTTACAGGTTGCTGCAGTTGGACAGAATGTTGTGCACTGAAAAGGTTTCAGGAATTTCAAATTCCACACCAAACATCAAGAAAATGCGCTCTATTGTCTTGTGGTAACTTGCCACACGACGAAAAAAATTGGTCAGCTAAAAAACAAGACATATATTTACATGTTTTACAGTAATTTTTGTAATCATGTATAGCATATATACATATATACATTACTTTAAGTATAAGATTACTTCAGGGTCTATCGCCTTCCTTGTGTTTTGTGACGTCACCAACTAAATGTGGCGAATCACTAAATTTTCCCCCTACCAACAAGTTACCTCGCTACAATTCCATTCACCAAAACGTTTCCCCACTACACTTTCCCCCACACCAATATGTGCCACGTGTTGGTTATGAAAATTGTTACAAAGACGGAGCCGTGACT
Organism: Lymnaea stagnalis; assembly: GCA_964033795.1. Lineage (NCBI taxonomy): Eukaryota > Metazoa > Mollusca > Gastropoda > Lymnaeidae > Lymnaea > Lymnaea stagnalis. The sequence continues at coordinate 639,096 of CAXITT010000166.1, read as the reverse complement.
AAGAAAGTTCTGAAGGAGATGCTGGGTTCTTGCATTCAATTTGTCTTCTTAGATAAGGTTTGATCTCTAGAAGTTCTGTCCCCATTCCCCCACACCCACCCCCGCACATACACACTAAAAGTTAGATGGTTAATTGCGATTAAGTCAGACTTGAGTGAGACGTGGCGAGTGCTTTTCACTACAGTGCTTATATGTGGACAACTATTGTCACATTTTCATTACTTGTGTGGATAAACATGTTTAGTTTGTGTGTGTAACAGTATTGGTATTTCCACCTTTTATTACAAGACATTATCAAGTGTTGCAAGTTGATTTTTTTTTCCTTTTCTAATTTCTATATATTTTGTTTTGTACATATATTGGAATTGTTAGCGTTAAAAAAATAATTGATGGTCGTCAACATCCCGCCCCCCGTACTTTGGAAGCGTTTTCTCAGTACACTTGTTTCAGTGCTATGTTACGCATTGCTCTTCCCACGAGCAAATGTAAAACGTCTTATTTAAAAACATCTTTGGTAGAAGCTATTGAGGTTCCGCTTATAGCTGGAACATGGGGTCCACACTTCATGGCCACATAGGACTGAGCACACTTGCTTGATAGACGCTTAGTTGTTTTTTTTCTACTTTCAGTTCCATTAAGATTATTCCAAAGGCGGCCCTTCATTTCAGCCTTTGTTGCTGCAGTTTTCGCGATTCCCACTGTCACCTGGCCCTCAATAAATATCTTTTGAGGGGACTGTGCTTCTTGCATCTTGACATTTGTTTTATGTAGGCCATTGGTCAGTCAAAGCTCTTTGCATTCTTGAGAGTGGCGATTAATTAACACCGCTGAAAACTTTCTTCCGTCATCCGTGAGTGTTATAATAAATAAATAAATAAATATATATATATGCGTGCGTACGTGCGCGTGTGTGTGTGTATGTATGCGTGTGTGATATTAGCATTATATTATCTCAATCATTAAAAAAATCATTGCTCATTCTTGATGCTACCATTTAAAGAGATTTAACTTTTTTTTTCTTTTTTTTTAAAGTGGGTTAATATCCAGAACGCAACCGAACTAAATCAATTAATTCAAATTTAAATTATTAGCTGGTTGTGTTTTTAACTTTCTAACAGCTTGCTTTGAATGTGTTCATATTGCATCAGTTTGGATTTTAAAATTGAATCACTTTGTCATCTGATTGTATAATTCGATTGCCGATAAACTGTGTTGACAATGACCGTGTTGTCCCTAGTTGGGGTTTTCATTTCAATCACTGAATTAATCTGCGATTTAGTATTGTAATTCCATGTAAATCAATCAGTTCCCTTCGGGGAGAAAACATCATCTATATTTCTTTTTGACGGTATGAGTAGAAAGAAGAAGAAAAACGTCGTCTCGTTTGAAAGAACAGAGAAAGCCACCACTGCTTCTTAAAATGTTCACTAGTAGAAGGCGGCCGTCAAAAACTGTTTACCATTAGGCTTCTGTTGGCGACTGTGGCGTGCCGTAAGGTTTTTTTTAAAGATTTAACCTGATTTAAGATTTGGCTGGTAAAATAAATACAAAAATACGCAACAAAGTAACAAAAAATAATGCGCCAAGAAAAACGCTGCCAAAGCTAGTGACAATCAGACCATTGTATTTAGTGATACAGATACATGTCCACAAAAATGCTAAGTTGAATACAGAAACAAGCCAAACCCAACAACTTACGGCACAGGAAGGGAACAGCAAGACCCGTCAAAATAAAAATCTCACTTTACACACAGACAGTTATTAAATGTTTCGTACATGTTAGGAGAAAAATAAAATTCTTTCTCGCACTCCCTTGCCTGGTCTCTCTATATACCTCTATTATAGTCTAAAGAAACCTGTCGCGTATATATTGATTTAATTAGAACGGGCTAGTGAAGAAATTACAGGAGGTTAAGTGAACTAGAACAGAGCTTTAAAATGCAAAATAACTGCAGAGCGGGAGGGGGGAGGCGAATAAAACCGTTTGAACATACCCCAGACATTTCGCCATATGCGAAACCTTAAGTCCCGACTCTTGGCTCTGAACGACAGAAGATTGACGAGACGCTCAAGTCGTAACAAGAATATGTATATTAGTTAGTACAGAAATTCTAGAAATTGCGCCAACTGATGACATTCTTTAGAACAAATGGGGCGTATTTGAACGTAAAGAGCCTTTTTCTAATCAAGGGAAGGTTGGGTACGATATTACACTACACATTAACATGGTGACGTTATTATCAAGGCCATGCTAATGGAGACAAGTGACGAACTTTTTTTTTTAAAAAGCTATGTGTTGAAGTTAAAAAATGTAGGTCTAAGACATACGCTACGCTAGGCTATAACATAATAGTGTCTCTTTCTCTTTTTTTTTTAACAGAAACTTGTCTGTCACCCTCAACTGTTTTTCAAATATCCCTTTGCGTCGCGTTCTCAGTTTGTTTTTTTTTAAACGTTCATAACTCACACCAGTTGACGATGTCTTCGATTTTCCCCATTGCTTTTCTCGGCACAATCGTTGGATCACTACTTGAACTTGACATGTGCAGCATTCTTTAAATTTTTCCCCATTGCAGCCGTTCGCCTTTAGTACAACAAATGTTCAAATGGTTAGATGCCCCCTCCCCAAAAAAAACCATTCAAGGACTTGTTCTTACCTCAACCTCCGATGTGAATCCAAAAAGTGTGTCCCATGTTAAATCGTAGACGGGCATGGCGGATGTTAAGATAGCAGGCGTAATCTCTGTATCAAGATGATCGTAGGCGTGTAGCTCCACCAACAACTCTGGGTGTGTCTTGACCAAAGTCTTCCACGAATCATTTCTAATAATATTATCTGATAGAGTGTTGGTTATAATAATACCGTGTTAGTTGTGTCTACATTTACTAAAAGTAGACCTCGATTGTTTCGTAAACATGAGCAATGTGGAAAAAGTCGTTTATATAGTTAATTTACAACCAAAAAAAAGTCACTTATTAAAAAACAACAGGTTGTTGCTGTAGCAACGTGCCAAAAAAACTGATATTAGGAGAAGGGCTTCTGTCCTGACTTGTCACAGACTATTTTGTAAAGGTTAGTGCTGCGAAATTCGTTTCTGTGATGTAAATTTTGAGTATTCAGAGGTTGATTTAAAAAAAACAGTATACAACAACCCATCTACGTGCTGTATATTGTGTATAATATGCCTTGAGACGGACAGTGCAGCACAGCTAGTGTCTGCTATTTAAATAATCGTTATCAAGGCGCTGGGACAGACAAAAATCATAACTTAGAAGTAATAAATGCACACAGCACCACGTGTCGCAGATAACATTTTTAAAATAAATATATTACTTCACAAAACTCAGTTTTCTGTCACTCTATTTAACTCCATCTCTTGTCCAAGGCTAGCTGCACATGATCTCCGTGTCTCTCTACAGCATACAGTCAATACATCCTACTACAATTCTCCACAACTATACTGTCACCATATCCCACTAAAATTCTGTAACACCTTAAATATCAATATATCCTACTTCAACTCTCTACAACTATGATGTTAATAGATCCTACTTCAACTCTCTACAACTATACTGTAAATATATCCTACTTCAACTCTCTACAACTATACTGTAAATATATCCTACTTCAACTCTCTACAACTATACTGTAAATATATCCTACTTCAACTCTCTACAACTACGATGTTTAATATATCCTACTTCAACTCTCTACAACTATCATGTTAATATAATCTACTTCAACTCTCTACAACTATACTGTTAATATATCCTACTTCAAATCTCTACAACTATCATGTTAATATAATCTACTTCAACTCTCTACAACTATGCTTTCAATATATCCAACTTCCACCCAACTGTCTCATCTTTCTCAATCGACTCAGACTACTTCGACTTGTCCCCAAAACATCGTCCCCATTAACGTTTGAATGGCTACAGCTCTATCGACACCGTTCGCTCATATTTTCCTCCCTGGTCATTTGTGACACAATCATTGCAACTAAAGAAGAAAAAAATCATTTGTGTCCGTGAAAGCACAAGACTGTTAAAATATACCGCTAATTTTTAAACGAAAGGTTTTCAATTATGCAAGATTACAATATTAAGAAAGAAAAAAAAAACACACACACACAAAGAAAAAAAAGTTCCTACTTTGAGGTATAGCCCAAAGCTTAATGTACTCAAGTGTTGGACATTCCCTGGACCACAGTTGTATCAGTTCGTCTGCAACCAGCGCGTAGTCGATGTGAATCTCATGCAGATTAGTAAATTTCTGAAATTGTTTTAATCAAAGTAGAATTGTTTCCGAGTAAGAAGAAATGTGAGATAATTTAAAAAAAAAAATTTTGAAACCAATATCAATATATTAGCCAAGAGGGAAAAGCTTTGCAGGGCATCACGCTTAAACTATTTGAGAATCAAAGCGCCTTATAATTTGTTATCTGCAAATGATATATACAAACATTAATATGACATGTGAATATTAGTATTAAATTGTCGTGAAAATCACCTTCAGTTCCGTGACGATTCGATATTCCCGGTAAATGTCAACAGTATCCACGAATACATTGTTTAAAAACAATGTTTCTAGCGTCCTTCCAGAGGCTTCAGCTAAACATTTTAGAAGTTTTATTCCATGTTCCGGTTCAAAAAACGCCAAATCTATGTCAAATCTCTAAAAAAAAAAAATAAGATTTAATCAAAGTTATGTCATAGAACATGGTAGGTAATGGGCATTAAGTATCCACAAACTAAAAATCAATAACAATGTTATAACAAGAAAAAAATTTAAAAAAGGAAATAAAAAAACAAAATGTAATGAAACAATTAGTTAGAATCCAATCACAATTAATCGATTTGAAAACTATTTTGAAACTGGCGTCAATGAAACTTTGATTTGAAGATTTGAAAAAAAAACACTTCATTTTTATTAAAACAATAGTGTCATTTATTTATTTAATTTTGTATTGTTTTAGAAACTAATGAAATTATTAACACAGTTGCACGGAAAGTAAATTTATTCCCGGGAGAAAAATTAATGCTAAATAAATAATGACCAACCTAAATAACTAAATTGAACATAATTATTTTTTTTCGATGGTTATCAGTGTCAGTGTTTAGCTGTGGGTCTTACCAACACATTTGAGCACTACATGGTGCATCATTTTTTAAAGACTTTCTCTCGACTCACAATTCAATCATGTCTGAGCAAGTCAGTCTGGTTTGGATGTTTTTATTTTTTTTATTTTTTTCACCCGTGACATTATAAAAATTCTCGAGGAGTGTCCACCCGGTGAACGGCTGGACGTCAGGTGCGGGTTAACGCTGGCGATCAACCGGTGACAGCAGACTCCAGACTCCGTCTTAGTGAGCGTCTTGGTGAACGGGAATGTGGGTGAACTCATAAATACTTTTGATAGGTTTTGATGTCTTGCCAAGGAGTTGAGTGACTTCAACGGTGATTTTTGTACGCATTCGATGTTGATTTCTTTTTTTTTTTTTTTTTTTTTTTTTTTTTTTTTTTTTAAAAATTTTTTTTTTTTTTTTTTTTTTTTGTTTTTTTTTTTTTTTTTTTTTTTTTTTTTTTTTTTTTTCGAAAAAATATGTACTTTTAAATTTTTCTAAAAGGCATTTCAAAAAGAAAATAAGTGTTTTAATTTTTATTTTTTTTTTAAAGTTAATGAACATAAAACATATTTAAGATTCGTCTTCATTGACTGTAAAACATTTGGCTACACTGAGCGTTGAATAGTTTTCTGCAAAGTCTGTCTTTGCGGAATGTTTGTTAAGAAATATTGAATTAGTTTCTACTTTTTAACGCGTTTTAATTAGTCTTTGATAGAAAGTCTTTTTTTTTTTTTTTAATGTTCCAATACTATGTGTGTTACCTTTAAGTTGTGCTGATTTCTGATAAGTCTGTTGATCACTTTAATGATATTAGTTTCTACTTTTTAACGCGTTTTAATTAGTCTTTGATAGAAAGTCTTTTTTTTTTTTTTAATGTTCCAATACTATGTGTGTTACCTTTAAGTTGTGCTGATTTCTGATAAGTCTGTTGATCACTTTAATGAAATTCTCACTTCTCTGACCTTCGAACATGTCATCGTCGTAAAAAAGTATGTGCACTTTTGTAAGATTTGCGACGTCCAAAAGATGTGCAAATTCCATAAAGTCGCCGATGACATCCGTGGAAGAACGCAAGGACTGGTTGATGTGGATCTCCAATTCTTGGAGATAGGGTGCTAAACTACTCGCGAAACTTATGGCGCACTCTAAAATGAGAAATAAAAAAGAGCATGAAAGGACAAGGTGAAGTGGCCCCCACCAAAAATTCGTTCTCAAGAGGGAGTGGGGGTGGTCTGAGCATCTACACCAAACAAGACTATTCCCGACACACAGTTATCACTTGGTCTTTTAAAAAAAAATGCTCCCTTCTAACACCAGCGGCCAAACTCCATGGTCAATGACAATGCTCGCAGGTGTACCATTGCGTTATATGTTACGGTAATAACCTGCAAGTTATTTTTTATAATAGCATATATATTAGTTGTACTAGCATGCTTGTCGTGGCAGTATTTGTATTTGTAACAGTATATAATAGCTTGTTACTGGACCGTTAGCCAATGGACGTTCTGCTTCAGACTTCGAAGACCCCGCGTCAATGTCTTCTTCCTCTCTCTGTTCGTTGAACGCAATTATCCTCACCCTCCACAGAGCTGGGTCCCGGTAGCCTTCATACCACGATTTGTTCACCTTAGCAAGGAAAAAAACAAAGAGTTCATTTATGTGGCGTAACCCAGTAAGATTGGTGATCTAAAGCATAAGGATAGAAATAATAGAAACATGTTTTGGGGTTACAGAGAGAGTATGAAGAATGCGTATAGGTTGGTACACGGGAGAATAGAATAAAGGATTTGAAAGTAGAATGATATTTATTGTTGGTAGGACGTTATTTTTTTGTATCACTGAGTATTTGGCATTTGTGTAATGACACCTTCACATCATTGGCAAAAAAACAGTAACCAAAAAGAAACGTTATGTAACAGTTGAACGTTTTTCTAGAACCACCGTTATTAAAGACGATAGACTACAGAACTTCATAAACCCTAAAATGATAGTTCGGTGAGATGTACTCTTGAAAACTTTAATTCCCCAGAATATAGTAACACAATAAATATCCACCCAGCCCCATATCCCTGTATCTGATGGTGTGTCCATACATTCACTCATCTTTGCACCCATGATGAATTTGTTTCACACATCCGAAATCTCACTCATCCAATCATCCGTCGACTGGTCGACCCCTATTACTAGTTCATAGTCTGCTAGGTGCCGATCTCACACTGTCAATACTATGATGCCGACTGACACATCAGCAAAAGGCTTCGTCTCCTTGGCTCGGCCAAACGTTTGCATGTATTCATGTTGGCTGGCTTGACATCCTGAATTTCCGAATTTTATATTTAGGACTCAAGGTTAACAAGTTTGCAAATGTTTATGTGGGAAAAAACAAAAAAAAAGGGGGGGGGGGGGAATTTTGCAGCCCCTTCGGTGTTAAAGCCTATTTAGGAAGACCCCAGTAAGGCATTGATTATTCCACACAAAAAAAATGCAAATTTTTTTTTTAGCTATTTTTTTATTTTTAAAAAAAAAAAAAAAAAGGGGGGGGGGGGGGAATTGTGCAGCACCGTCGGTGTTCAAGCCTATTTAGGAAGAGCCCAGTAAGGCATTGATTATTCCACACACAAAAAATTCGAATTTTTGTTATAGCTATTTTTTTATTTTATTTCAACAACGGATCTGACATGCTGGTGAGGGCCTTGTGTCATCGTGAACACCTGTGGCATCCCACCGTTTACCATCATATAACTGTGCTCAATCAAAATGACTTGCTATATCCAGGAAACTTTTTTTTTATTTTATCTGCCTGTATGTCCTCGGTTTTTACTATTGTGTCTGTTTGTACATTACCCATCTGAATAACTTTTTTTTTTTCTGTAACTAATTGCATCGTAACTTGTCCTCTCTTCCTTTCGATTTTACCCACGATATTTAGAAATAGATATAGCCCGCCAAACACTGGCAGCGTGAACTCCCCATCTACTAAAGTTACTTGACAAAAACTTGAACTCAAGTAACGCACATTTAAAAATGCCTATTTTGCTACACTCCTTCATCCCCCCCCCCTTTTTTTTCATGACACGCCGCGAGCTTGGCTGGCAAGTGATGGTGGTTCAGGAGAGGGTGGCGGTAGCATGTCTGGAGACCAACAGGCAGGCAAGGGAAGGGCGGGGAGGGTTTGCCTGCGTCGTCTTGCTTGCTCTGTCGTATCTATATATAGCCTGCGTGATGGTGGTCGTCTTCTTGTGCCCTAGTTTCTGGCGAATTATATATGTAGATAGATGGCTTTTTAACAAATTATCATCCTGTATACACAAGTCCCAAAACCTTACAAATAAGTTTGTGGACAGGTTTGCGACCAAACTCAATGGCTCTTGATCTCCACAGTTCTTGGTCGTGACAACCATAGGACCGGAAATTTTAAAACCTCATCAAGGAAATAAAGGTTTCAATTTAGTTGCACAGCCATGTAAGAGTGATGGTCGATGGCGCGATACACTCATCCTTTATTTCAATCATTCATTCACCCCCTCATTGACTCTTCGGCCAATCCTCTCATCAAGTCAACCTTATACAGCTATCCACATTACTAGCGATTGTACCCATCATTTCATTTGTTGTATCGATAACACAGTAACTCATATCTCCCACCCAACCCAAAATATTATAGAACGTCCACCCACATTGCTATATTAAATTAGACTATTCATTACCCTAGCCATTGAAGCCCTGTCTTCATCGTCCAAGCTCTGGTAGATTTTCCTTAACGCAATGGCGGGGATGTTGCTCCACGAAGGAGGTTCTTGTCTGTAAGACTTCTTGCTGTCATTGTCGCAGGAAGAATGTTGTGGAGTCTGCGATACGTCCCTGACGACATTTTTCTTCTTTTTCTTTAAAGTCGACATTTTTGGCTAACTTCTAGGGGCTGTTTTAATCTTGGAACAGACGCAACAGTTTTTGACAAAGTGCGAGTTAGCTAAACCTTTTAAAATTGATATTTGAAAACGATGATATCTTCCCCGGGTGCAACACACTCTAAAAAGATGATTTTAACAATTTGATATTGACCTTAACTGCCGCTTGTTTTCGATGGTGTTAAAAAAATTTCAAATATATTTGGAGTTTGCTGTAGGGACAAGATGGTACAGTGATAGTGCGAAACGGTGTTGAAATTAACGCTCTTTTGGAAATTCCTAAAATAAACGCAACTAGAAATTTGTTTCTAAAAAATAAAAAAAAAGAGATAAAGACAAATAATACAAATCCTTCAAGTAAATTTTTGTTTGCATTTATGCAATTGTATGTGATTACCACAAAATTTTGTTTTGCAAAATTGTGTGCGACTTAGCAAGGGATGCTTTACTTTAGATTTCACTGCATCATATTTCCTTCATCTGCACTTTGAAAAATAGGAAAAATATTATTTTGGGGGTGTTCGGTCTATGTGCCAAGTTTTAACTCGATGGGATGACGGGAAGTGCGCCAATTGGACTTCCGAAAATTTTGCCTTATCAGGTAAAACTGGTTTTTGGGGATCGACGGTTGTGGACGGGGCTAACAATTCGATGGAATGTATTGTCATTGGCAACGAGTCGATATGCAAAGTTTTAGCTGGATGTGATGACGGCAGGTGGGTCAGTTAGACTTCAGAATATTCGCCGCCACAAAAAAAAACACGAACAAAAAAGGGACTTTAATGTTATAGGTTATCTTAGTCACCAAAGTCTCGCAATTATCCAAAAATCGATGTTATAAAATTCCAAGGCCAAATAACTCAGCTATTTAAATAGTGAATAAAAAATATAATTTGCTGAAAGAAGTATCATAAAGTTCTAGCTAAAGAACAATTGAAATATAAAACCTTTAGAGTATTAGTTTGCAGTAGTTCATTTGTGGCAATTTTAAGACTGGTTTACATGAGCACATTAGGTCTTTTAATATCTTTGTTTGCATTGCACTTTTTTTACAAATACTATACATGTCAAATAATTCCTTGATTTCAAGATATCCTTGTAACAATCATAGTTGGAATTTCAAAGCATATATATATATATATATATATATAT
>CAXITT010000166.1:618144-628895 GCA_964033795.1 Lymnaea stagnalis | reverse complement strand
ATATATATATATATATATATATACATCCACAATAACACTCCATCTTATATTAATTAAATAATCCATTCGAAAAATTCAGCGTCCTCTCACACTTCAAGATATCTCGTTCACTCTCTTGCGCTACTTAAAAAAACATGAATACTCCCTACACTATAAAAAATACGAACCCACGATTAAGGGGTGGGATTGGTGGTGGAATGTGGTAAGATGGGACAAGCATTAAAAGTGAATGACACGCAAACAATCAAATTGACTCACAGGTTGCTGCAGTTGGACAGAATGGTGTGCACTGAAAAAGTTTCAGGAATTTCAAAGTCCACTGGAAACATCATGAAAATGCGTATTATGGTCCTGTGGTAACTTGCCACGCGGCAAAAAAAGCTGGTCAGCTAAAAAAAAAAATAATATAAAAAACCACAAGACAATCATTTATATGTTTTTATTTAATGTGTGTAGTCATATATAAGATATATAGATAAACTACATAAACATACATTTACAGTAGGCTCCGCAGCACTGTTTGGGACAGGAGAGGTATCAGACGAGAAATGAAGATCAAGGTCTATAGCACAGCAGGCCTTTCGATATTGCTCTACAGTTGGGAAATGTGGAGAGTCTACCAGCGTCACGCCAAGAAACTGAATCATTTTGACACAACCTGCCTCAAGAAACTCCTCGGCATCAGGTGGCAAGACAAAGTCACTGACACAGAGGTCCTCGCTAGAGCGAACTTAGCTAGTATCTTCACCACCCTGATGCAGTGTCAACTCCGTTGGATGGGACACGTAACCCGTATGGAAGACCCTGGCTCCCGAAACAGTTATTCTTCGGAGAACTCAGGATAGGCAAGCGCTCACAAGGAGGTCAAAAAAAAAAGCGTTCTAAAGACCCACTGAAAATAGCCCTAAAGGCCTTCAGCATTAACCCTACTCAATGGGTGGAGACAGGGCTAAATCCCATAAAAGCTAATAGGATAATCACAGCTGAGACACGCAGGATTGTCCGAAAGAGCAACATTAGGTCACCGGCCCGCGGTGCCTGAGATATTCCGAGCACGGATCGGTCTAGCAAGCCACCTACGAGCTCACCGTAACCCACACTCCCCTTAACCGGATGACTCGATGATCCTACTCGACTTCGACGGACGAACAACAGCAACGACAATATACTTAAATACATACAAATATAAAAATAATTAATAATAACATGGTCTATCGCTTTTCATATTTTTTTGTGTCACTAATAACTTGTGCGAGGCACTACACTTTCCCTCAGAAACACGTTACCTTACACAATTTCCCCCTGCAACACATTAACTCAATACAGTTTCGCCCACCAACACATTACCTCACTACAGTTTCGCCCACCAACACATTACCTCACTACAGTTTCGCCCACCAACACGGTACCTCGCCACAACCCCCCCCCCCCCCCTGTTTCGCCCACCAACACATTACCTCACTACAGTTTCGCCCACCAACACATTACCTCACTACAGTTTCGCCCACCAACACGGTACCTCGCCACAACCCCCCCCCCACAAACATGCATCGCGTGTCGGTTCTGAAACCTGTTAAAAAGCTGTCTTACGAGTCCGATCCTGAAACGACGACATCGTCGGCTACAAGTCCCGCACGATAACCTTGACTCTTGTTTAAATTTAAACTTCCGTCATTCACTTTTTTTTTCCAATATCGTCGTTTCACTCCTCTGCCAGTTCAACTCCTACATTCAATGAGCGGCTACACTTGAGACAATGGGACGGGTTGTGGGAACCCCAGTGAAACACTGGATCGAACAACATGAGAAAAGCAAAGGTTGGGAACGGTGCGTTCAACCTGTAATCAGTTGAGGGGGGGGGGGAATCAAATGTGGAATTTTCAGGGTCCTGTAGGACACAAGCATTAAATTTCGACGAGCAGCGGGAAGCTACTCACAGGGCACTGAAAAGTGCGCACAGTACGTTGCAGAGATGGGGGCTTGTTGGGCTCGACGTTGTCCTTTTCTATGAATCAAGACCTGCTCTTGAGATCTTGAATAAAAAAGCATGCAACTCTCATGTAGTTAGCGCCAGGAAAGAAAACTGTGATATGGATACGGAATCATGAAAACTTTTGACGTAATGAAAAAGCAGACACCTTGGCGTATAAACCGGAGCTGCCTGGCCTCAGCCAGAATCACCAGTCACTTATCTCGGTGTCAAAAACTGGCTGGCAGGCCATTTTCGAACAAAAGTTTACAGGCAGTGGGCAGGCAGCATGAAAGCCAGAAGTGTATTCTCTGCCATGCCGTATCTTGGCAGACAAGATCCCCGGTGGAGACTGGGTAACCAAACTCATTAAAACTAACCCATGTTTTCACAGGTTTCTTAACAAAAGGTACCAGAAATGCCGGTATTGAAGCCTGGTTATAGATGTTGCGGAGGAGGCCAGAGAGGCGGGATAGTCCTAAGTTATGACTATGTTATAAGGCAAAGTACAGCATATGGAGAAGGTTGCCAATGTACTAGACGGGAGCTTCAAGGGCGTAAGCTCAAGCCTTAAAACGAATATGTGTGTTAGTTAGTAATGAACTTATAGAAATTGCGTCAACTGATGATATTCTTTAGAACACATTAGACGTATTCGAACGTTAACAACCTTTAACCAATGAAGGGGAGGGCTGGTTACGGAATGACAGAGGACATTTACTCGGTGACGTTAATATCAAGGCCATACTAATGGAGACATGTGGTGCTCTTTAAAAATAGCTATAAGTTGAAGTAAAAATATTTAGGCTAGGTTATATGCTACACTAGGCTATATTATAGGCTAGGTTATATGCTACACTAAGCTATATTATAGGCTAGGTTATATGCTACACTAGGCTATATTATAGGCTAGGTTATATGCTACACTAGGCTATATTATAGGCTAGGTTATATGCTACACTAGGCTATATTATAGGCTAGGTTATATGCTACACTAGGCTATATTATAACCGCTTCTCTTTCTTTCTTTTTTCCCAAAACCCTGTCTGTCATCCTATACTGTTTATTCCATTATCTCTTTTTCGTCTCTTTCCTAGTTTTCTAAAAATTTCCTAATTTATAACAGCTGTCGACGACTTCGAGTTTCCCATTGATTTTCACTGCACAATCTTAGGCTCACTACTTGAACTTGACATGTGCAGCATTCTTTAAATGTTTCCCCAATCGCAGCTGTACGACATTAGTGCAACGCGTATTGAAATGGTTAGATGCTCACTCCGCAACAAAAAACCATTCAAGGACTTGTTCTTACCTCCAACTCTGATGTGAATTCAACATCTGTCTCCCATGATAAATCACAAAGGGGAATGGCGGGTGTTAAGATATCAGGCGTCATCTCTAAGTCAACATAATCATAGGCGCACAGCTCGACAAGCAGCTTCGGGTGTGTCCCGACCAAAGTCTGCCACGACTCATCTCTTATGATATCATCTGATAGAGTGGTGGTTTATAATATGACCTTGTTAGTGGTGTCTACATTTAGCAAATTAGTCCTCGATTGTTTTGTGAATGTGAGCTTTGTGAAAAAGTTGCAAATAGCTCATTTACATACAAATTTGACGTATATACAAAAACAGGTTGCTGGTGTAGCACCTTGAAAACAACTAAGATTAGGCGGGCTTCCGTCCTGACGTGTTGCAGACTATTTGAACAGAGTAATGGCCAGTACAGCGCAGCTCTCCTCTGTGATATACTGACAGAATAATAACGTAGACGTAAATATTCCACACCTCTTCACGTGTCGCAGATGAAATTTAAAAAAACATTTTAAACTTCTCAAAACCCATTTCCTCGGTCACACTATTTAACTCTATCACTTGACTGCGGCTAACTGGTCAGTATCTTTATTGCGTCGCTGCAGCAAATAGTCAATAAATGCTACTACAACTCTCTACATCTATACCGTCACTTTATTCTAATTCAACTCTATATCACTATACTTTCAGTATATCCTATTTCAGCTTTCTACTACTATAATGTCAATATATCCAACCCGACAGTTTTATCTTTATATCTTTAAAGTAGTTTTTTACTCCATTCAGACTAATTCCACTTGTTCCCGAAAAATCCTAGCAATTGACTATTGAATTTGCTACAGCAGCATCAACTAAGTTTCGCTCATATTTCCTCCTCTCGTCCCTGGTCATTTGTGACACAATCATGCAACTAAAAGATGCCTGCCTGGGTTGTTAACCGTCGGTAAAACTTAGGACAGTCCGTTAAAAATGTAACTTAAGATGACTTGACAGCAAAAATTTAGCCTAAAATCACTAGTTATTAAAATTTTAATGAAAAATAACTTGTCCGGAAAATTAACTTAAAATTACCCGTCCGTAAAATTATCTAAGACTTTAGACATTTCGTATCTTTTAAAATGAACATTTATTTATAGGTGAAGTCAAAATATTTTGGATTCTTTCTTTTTTTTTAACTTTAATTATAAAAATGTTGAGCCTTTCAACGTAATAAGAAATTCCTGCAATAAACTTATTCTATTAAATTTGATCATCCACTATCACCTATGATGATATGAAATAAATTCGTTCTTTTTATAATGGCAGTTGTTCATAGAAGCACAGCCTAGACTTTCGGAAAGTTTACACATTTACAGTATCTTCTTATTTATTTAATTTTTAAATAGTTAATTATAGACGTGAAACCTTAGGGAAAAGATGAGGAAAAGGAACGCTCTTCTTGTTGTATTATTTTGTATTACAAAATGAAAAGTAACGAGCTACAAAATAATTATACACATTGAATCTAAAAAAATAGAATAAGATGTTAATATAAGAGAAAAAACTTTGTAGCGGTAAAAGCAACAAGAATGATGAAATATAAAACTATGTTCAACGGAAGCTTTTTAAATAGGCAGGATTCAAATATTAAGATTTAAAAAAAAACACACATTAATAATACAAAAATAAATTCCTACATTTAGGTACAGCGCAAAGCTTAATGAACGCAAGTGTTGGACATTCCTTGGACCACAGTTCCATCAGTTCGTCTGCCACCAGCGCATACTCGATGTCAATCTCACGCAGCTTCATACATTTCTAAAGTTGTTTTAAGTAAAGCAAAATTGTTTCACCAGTCCGAAGATGTGAGAAATGTGAGTTAAGAAATAATAATGAATAATAATATTATCCAAGGGGGAAAAAGTTTTCCGGGCATCACACTTAAACTATTTGAGGATCATTGCGCTTGATAAGGTGTTATCCGTAAATGATGTACACAAACAACAGTTCTTGTGAATATTAATATTAAATTGTCGTGAAAATCACCTTCAACTCCGTGACTATTCGATATTCCCGGTGAATGTCGACATCATCCAAGAATAAATTGTTTAAAAACAATGCTTCGAGCGTCCTTCCACAGAAGTCAGCTAAACATTTGAGAAGTTTTAGTCCATGGTTGGGTTCAAAGTATGCAAAATCTATGCCAAATTTCTAAAAATATAAGATTTAATCAAATTTATGTCATGGAACATCGAAATTTATGTGCTGCACCCAATATCAGTAACAATTTCATAATCAAAACAAAAAAAAACAACAACAAAAAAAAAAAAAAAAAAAAAAAAAAAAAAAAAAAAATATTAAAAAAAAAAAAAAAAAAAAAAAATTAAAAAAAAAAAAAAAAAAAAAAAAAAAAAAAAAAAAAAAAAAAAAAAAAAAAAATACAAATACAATTTTTTTAAATAAACTGAAATGAAACAATTATTTGGAATCCAATCACAATTGATAGATTTGAAAACTATTTTGAAACGGGCGTTAATGAAACTTTGATTTGAAAATTTAAAAAAAAACATTTTTCCATTAAAACAATAGTGTTATTTATTTATTTATTTTAAATAGGTTTAGAAATTAATGAAATTATTAACACAATTGCCTGGAACGTAAAACAGTTTCCGTAGAAATGAACTTCTTTGATGGTTATCAATGTCAGTGTTAAGCTGTGGGTCTCATTAACAAATTTGAGCAACACAGTGTGCATCATTTTTTTAAAGAATTTCTCTCGACTCACAACTCATTCTTGAGTGTGTGTGTGTGTTGAAAAAAGCGTTTTTATTTTAGTTTTTCCCCAGGATTGTTACAAAAATTCTTTGTGAACGCCTGGACGTCAGTTGCGAGTCGACGCTGTCAAATAAAAAGTGTCATGATTTACTCCGTCTTAGTGAACGGGAACGTGGGTGAACTCATAACTACTTTTTAGGTTTATGTCTTGGTCAAGCGTTGAGTTCCTGTAACAGTGATGTTGTTTTTAAAAAAGTTAATATTTCTGCCTTTGTCGATAATTTAAACGTTACAATTTTAGCACTAAAAAGAAATTTGGGGGGGGGGGGTTACAAACACTTTTGAAAAAGACTTTTTTTCAATGACGGTTTAAAATTTCCTTAAATGATTTACGCAAAGAAAGTAGGGGTTGAAAATATTTTTTAATAAAAATAAAATAAGCGTTGAGTTCCTGTAACAGTGATGTTGTTTTTAAAAAAGTTAATATTTCTGCCTTTGTCGATAATTTAAACGTTACAATTTTAGCACTAAAAAGAAATTTGGGGGGGGGTGGTTACAAACACTTTTGAAAAAGACTTTCTATCAATGACGGTTTAAAATTTCCTTAAATGCATTACGCAAAGAAAGTAGGTGTTGAAAATATTTTTTAATGAAAATAAAACACATTTGAGTTTCGCCTACATTCAGTTTGAAATCTTTGGTTACACTGAGCGCTTAACACTACTCTGTTAAGTCTTTCTTTGAGTTCTTCGTGTTAACAAATGTTGAATTAGTGTCTACTTTCCATTGGCTGTTACTTCGTCTTTAAAAAATATATATATTTTCTAAAAGTATTTGTATTACCTTTAAGTTGTGCTGATTTTTTATAAGTCTGTTGATCACTTTAATGAATTGCTCACTTCTCTGTCCCCCAATCATAGCATCGTCGTGAAAAATGATGTGTACTTTCTTGAGATTAGCGACATCCAAAAGCCATGCAAATGCCATGAACTCGCCGATGACATCCGTGGAAGAACGGAAAAACTGCGTAATGTGGATCTCCAGTTCTTGAACGTAGTGTGCGAAAGTTCTCGCGAAACTTATGGCGCTCTTTGCTAATGAGAAATAAATCAGAGAAGCCCATTTAATAAGCTTGACCTCAATGACGTGATGTTAGGACAATGGTGGACCTAAGTTTGGACCTCATGGTGGACCTAATGATGGACCGAACAATGGAAAAAATAATGGCCCTAATGATGGACCTAATGGTAGAAGCATTGGTAGAACAAAAGTTGGACCGAATGTTGGAAATATTGGTGGAACTATTGGTGGACCTAATGGTGGACCTATTGGTGGACCTAATGGTGGAACCAATGGATAACCTAATGGTTGACGTAACGGTCGAATTAATGGTCGACCTAACATTGGAGCTAATGGTCGACCTAACATTGGAGCTAACTAATGGTGGAAGGGTTTTTTTGGGGGGACTGGAGTAAATGAAAGCTTGACGTGAATAATAAAAGGTGTCTGCTTCTTCTGTGCTCAATGTTTGGACGCCTGTCTCAAAAATATGCAGTCTCAAATTGTGATCTTATAAATTCAGTTCATGTTGGAAATGAGGATGATCTAATTATACATATTAGAGATGCCTCAATTTACCCTGATATTGTAATGAAGAATGTTTTTTCCTCGATGACTGCATAAATTGGCGGTGTGAGCAGCAACCCACCCAAACATCTTTCTAAGGGGAAGGGGGGATGTTTGACTGAGCCCTTGCACCAAACAAGACTATTCCTAACACACAGCCGTCACTTGGTCTTAAACAAAGGCTCCGTTACAACACCAGCAGCCAAACAAACTCCATGGACAACGACGATGCTCTCAGGTATACCACAACGTTATATGTTGTAGTATGCTGGTTTAAACCTGCAGGTAATTTGTTATAGTAGCTTATAAGTTAGTTGTATTAGTATGGTGGTCATGGTAGTATTTTTTTATTTGTCCCAGTATGTACTAGTATGTTACCCTACCGTATGTACTAGTATGTTACCCTACCGTATGTACTAGTATGTTACCCTACCGTATGTACTAGTATGTTACCCTACCGTATGTACTAGTGTGTTACCCTACCGTATGTACTAGTGTGTTACCCTACCGTATGTACTAGTGTGTTACCCTACCGTATGTACTAGTATGTTACCCTACCGTATGTACTAGTATGTTACCCTACCGTATGTACTAGTATGTTACCCTACCGTATGTACTAGTATGTTACCCTACCGTATGTACTAGTATGTTACCCTACCGTATGTACTAGTATGTTACCCTACCGTATGTACTAGTATGTTACCCTACCGTATGTACTAGTATGTTACCCTACCGTATGTACTAGTATGTTACCCTACCGTATGTACTAGTATGTTACCCTACCGTATGTACTAGTATGTTACCCTACCGTATGTACTAGTATGTTACCCTACCGTATGTACTAGTATGTTACCCTACCGTATGTACTAGTATGTTACCCTACCGTATGTACTAGTATGTTACCCTACCGTATGTACTAGTATGTTACCCTACCGTATGTACTAGTATGTTACCCTACCGTATGTACTAGTATGTTACCCTACCGTATGTACTAGTATGTTACCCTACCGTATGTACTAGTATGTTACCCTACCGTATGTACTAGTATGTTACCCTACCGTATGTACTAGTATGTTACCCTACCGTATGTACTAGTATGTTACCCTACCGTATGTACTAGTATGTTACCCTACCGTATGTACTAGTATGTTACCCTACCGTATGTACTAGTATGTTACCCTACCGTATGTACTAGTATGTTACCCTACCGTATGTACTAGTATGTTACCCTACCGTATGTACTAGTATGTTACCCTACCGTATGTACTAGTATGTTACCCTACCGTATGTACTAGTATGTTACCCTACCGTATGTACTAGTATTTTACCCTACCGTATGTACTAGTATGTTACCCTACCGTATGTACTATTATGTTACCCTACCGTATGTACTAGTATGTTACCCTACCGTATGTACTAGTATGTTACCCTACCGTATGTACTAGTATGTTACCCTACCGTATGTACTAGTATGTTACCCTACCGTATGTACTAGTATGTTACCCTACCGTATGTACTAGTATTTTACCCTACCGTATGTACTAGTATGTTACCCTACCGTATGTACTATTATGTTACCCTACCGTATGTACTAGTATGTTACCCTACCGTATGTACTAGTATGTTACCCTACCGTATGTACTAGTATGTTACCCTACCGTATGTACTAGTATGTTACCCTACCGTATGTACTAGTATGTTACCCTACCGTATGTACTAGTATGTTACCCTACCGTATGTACTAGTGTGTTACCCTACCGTATGTACTAGTATGTTACCCTACCGTATGTACTAGTGTGTTACCCTACCGTATGTACTAGTGTGTTACCCTACCGTATGTACTAGTGTGTTACCCTACCGTATGTACTAGTATGTTACCCTACCGTATGTACTAGTATGTTACCCTACCGTATGTACTAGTATGTTACCCTACCGTATGTACTAGTATGTTACCCTACCGTATGTACTAGTATGTTACCCTACCGTATGTACTAGTATGTTACCCTACCGTATGTACTAGTATGTTACCCTACCGTATGTACTAGTATGTTACCCTACCGTATGTACTAGTATGTTACCCTACCGTATGTACTAGTATGTTACCCTACCGTATGTACTAGTATTTTACCCTACCGTATGTACTAGTATGTTACCCTACCGTATGTACTATTATGTTACCCTACCGTATGTACTAGTATGTTACCCTACCGTATGTACTAGTATGTTACCCTACCGTATGTACTAGTATGTTACCCTACCGTATGTACTAGTATGTTACCCTACCGTATGTACTAGTATGTTACCCTACCGTATGTACTAGTATTTTACCCTACCGTATGTACTAGTATGTTACCCTACCGTATGTACTATTATGTTACCCTACCGTATGTACTAGTATGTTACCCTACCGTATGTACTAGTATGTTACCCTACCGTATGTACTAGTATGTTACCCTACCGTATGTACTAGTATGTTACCCTACCGTATGTACTAGTATGTTACCCTACCGTATGTACTAGTATGTTACCCTACCGTATGTACTAGTATGTTACCCTACCGTTAGCCAATGGAAATTCTCCTTCAAACATCAATGCCTCCTCTTCAATATCTTCTTCTGCTCTTCGTCCGTCGAACGCAATTATCTTCTTCCTCCACAGCGCCGGGTCGTAGTAGTCTTCATACCACGACTTACACACCTTGGCAAGGGAAACAAGAGCTCATTTTAGTGGCACAGCCCAGAAAGTTATAAAATATAAAAAATATAGCCTAAAATATAATGTTAGAAAGAATAGAAACATTTATTGGGGTTTCAGGGAGAGTATGAAGACGTTGTACAGGTTGGTACACAAGAGAAAAGAATAAAGGATTTGAAAGTAGAATGATATTTATTGTTGATAGGAATTAAGTTTTTTCTTTTTTCTCTGATTATTTGGCATTTATGTAATGATTCCTTCACTGCATTTAGAAATAAATATTAATGGGTGGTTTTTTTTTTTTTTTTGCTGTTTTTTTTGTTGTTCCTGTTTTTGCTGTTTTTTTTTTTTTTTTCCTTTTTTTTTTTTTTTTTTGTTGTTGTTGTTTTTTT
>CAXITT010000166.1:571693-607954 GCA_964033795.1 Lymnaea stagnalis | reverse complement strand
GGTGGGTGCTTTGGGGTGATCATAAAGTGTTTTGAGCTCGACGGCCCGCTGATGGCATTGGCTAATGCAATATTTCAGTAACAAGTGACATCATGATAAAGTTAATTAGTTACAAAACACATCGTAACTGTGTCAATTGTTAACGATAGACATTATAATAGAGTTAATTAGTAACAATGGAAATCATTCCTTCGCTCATTATTAACGAAATACATCATAATTGAGATAATAAGTAACAATAGACATCATAACTGCTGACTTAAGTGTAACATTTATTATATCGCCCTTGGGGCTGTTCTTTCTCATTTAAAAAAAAAAAGAAAAGAAAACCATCTCTCTATGCACGATCACTTCATCGCTTGACGTATGAGCAAAAAGCAAACTTTACTAGAAAATACTCTTTCCTCCGCTGAGTGCCCCATTCTACACAACAGCTGCCCATAAAATATTCCTTCTAACGGCTGTGGAACACGTTGTAACTAGGGCTATGTGGTGTTTGCAAAGGCACATAGACTATATATTTAAAAATGAGCTACCTTCACCAATGTTATTTTTGGCTCATACTGTATTTGATCCTACCTCAAATTCCGATGTAATTACATCCATCCATGCGCTCCATTCTAATTTGTAAACCGGCATAGCAGGGGATAAGATCGGCAACGTTTCCAGTGTGTTTTCGATCTTTGACGCTTGGAGATCAACCAACAAGTTTGGATTTGAACCCACCAAAGCCCGCCACGCATCACAAGTTACTACATTACCTGATAGAGTGAAGAGAATTTTAGGACGTTTCAGTTAATTTTTGAATTGAAGTCTGTCTTGTAATTTTTATTTAAACCACGACTTATATATATATATTATATATATGTCTTCCTTTATAGACAATCAAAATGAATACAATAAGGCCACGCCCATTCCACAAGAAACTGGTGTTATAATATAAAAACGATAGATGCTGGTCCATAAATTACTAGACTTGATTGATACATAGGAGCTTTTAAACAAAAATTTCTCTTCTGTCACACATAAATCGTTTAGATAATTATCAAGAAAATATAACATAACAGACAAAAAACAGAAACGTACTGCGTGGTACAGCTCCTTTAGCCAAAAGCGTAATGTAGGACAGATTCGGACAATCTCGGCTCCAAAGATGGATTAATTCATTCGAAACAGTGTCGTAGTCCAGGTGAATACGAACTATGCTCTTGAATCTCTGAAACAATTTTTTTTTAATGTAAAAAAAAAATATTTGCTTGTCCGACGATGTAAAAATTTGAGACAATTTAGAAGTAATGTAAATATATTGGCCGACAGTCTGTGATGCATTAATGGAAAGCTTGACAGGTCGTGAAAAACAAAAATAAAAAGCATTGCGCTCGATAACACATTGCCAATGTCATTATAAGTATTTAAGAAAGCAGTATTCAAATAATTTCTTTTATTTATTTTTTTGTTGCAAATCTCAACAAATGTTAACAATATATTAGAGTAAGTGTTAAGAATAAGGTTAGGGTTAGGGATAAGGTTGGGGTTAGGGTTGGGTTAAGGTTAGCTATAAGGTTAGATTTAGGGTTAGGGTGAGGATAAATTTAGGTTAGGGCTGTGGTTGGTGTTAAGGATAATGTTAGGGTTAGGGTTGTTGTTAGGGATAAGGTTATGGTTAGGATTTGGGTTGGGGCTAGGAATAAGGTTAGGGTTAGTGTTGGGGTTAGGGATAAGGTTAATTTAGGTTTGGGGGTAAGGAATAAGGTTAGGGTTATTGTTAGGGATAAAGTTATGATTAGGGTTAGTGATATGATTAGGGTTATGGTTGGGGTTAAGGGTGGGGTTAGGCTTAGGGATGGGGTAAGGGATAAGGTTAAGGTTAGGTTTGGTGGTATTTAATTTTTTTTTAAAGATATCTCAAGAGCTATGGATAAATTCGATCCGTGTCTTCGTGGTATCTGTAACAGATAGACAAACAACAATAGGAATGAGGGTACATTAATATTCAATTGACGTGACCATCACCTGCAATTCTGTGACTACGCGTCCTTCTCGGTAAATTTGCATACCCTTCCGGAAGTATTTCGTTAGAGAAAGGTTTTCGATAACAGTTCCAGAGGAATCCGCTAAACGTTTAAGAACCTTTATTCCATTGTCAAGGTCAAAACATGCGTAGTCTATGTGACATTTCTAAAAGTAAAAGAATGAATCATGATTTTGCAAAGGTACTTGGAAATTAATGGTCTAAAAAAATACAGATACACTCACAACGAATTACAACACCTACACAGGAATTATTTAATAAAAAATAATATATTTTAAATATTCTTTAATTGGTATCATTATTGATGTAACGTTTAGTCTTAATTATGATAAGATTTAAATTGTGATATTTCTAACGAGGATACGTGGAGCATAGGGTTATGTCGTAATTATTATTTTAAATCATTATGATATCTAAAAATTATTATTATTTTTAAAAAGTAAATACAAATACTCCATGTGTCCTGGTTTTATCAACAAGTTGCAGAATCCACTTGTTATCAGTTTTACCCGCAGAGATCGCTGATGTTGTAGTAGCCGTTCAACAGAGTCAATTAAATCAGTACGCATCAGCTTGTTGCCACGGTCTAGTTCTAGACTGGAAATGGTTAGGTTTCTTAGAGTGACTTTATCCAGACTCGTCGCCAGTGTCTTGAAGTCGCGGGCGTTTTCCTTTGCAGCTTGCGGAGAAAATGTCTTGAAAATAATCTCTACATCCTGGAGACTTGCAGGAAACAATTTTAGGAATTTGATGGCACCTTTACCTAATTAGAAATACAAAAAGGTGTAAATGTAACTAAATTCCAAGAAATATATGTATATATAAGAATCAGCAAACGTGATAGTGCAGCTCTTAAAAAAAACGAAGCAATTTAAATACTTCCTTATAAGAAACTAGAATAAATGACCCGATGGTATCAGGTAATAATGGTAGTTCCTTTGCGATAATTTCTAACTGCTATTGCAAAAAACACAGCACACTTCATAACTTTAAAAATGTAATGATATTTACGTTTCTAACATCATTAAGATTTGAGAAGTATTTATCTTCTATATATTAGGCGCCTACCCTACTCCATTTCACGCTCCTAAACTATTTTTCCTCTCTAAGCATTAACTTTATTTACCCAGTGTAAATTTTCACTAATTATATCACTTTTGTCACTAAAGAAGTTAATTGAGGGACTATTTCTACGCTAGAGAAATATTTTAAATTTACCCCATTTCGTGCCCTTGAATAACAACTTTTTTTTCTAAAAAATTGTTAAAAACCTTAATCTTAAATTTACAACAAAAAGTCTGTATATGATATATTTTATATTACAGGAACTCGATATATACTGTTATCATAATAAAAAATTTAAACACATTTTTGCCTCTTTAAAAAAATATACATTATCAGAAAATCTTAAAACAAAGAATTCTTTTATCTAAAGAAGAATCTCGCAACAGTTTTTCACGTCTATAACAGACTTGAGAGTCCTTTTTTTTAAATTGTTAATCTCATAAAAATATACACCCACTTTAATTTTCGCAAAGTAAAAACAAAAATATATTTTCATTTTTTGAAATTAAATATTAACCCATCTCTATTTTTTTCCATGCACAGTTACATCGCGAACCCCATCTACATAAACAAAAGCCAGAATCATCAATACATTGACGGGGGGCCCACAAAATATTGAAGAAGAAGAAGATTTTGACCTGTAAGTTATAACATGATAAATATAGTGGTTTTCTAGAATGTTAGTTGTTCCATTATTTTAGTTGTACAGATGCAATTTGTTATATAATGTTGTTTAAACCTGTAACATAGTTGTATACCAGTAATTTTTTGTACCACTATGTTAGTTGTGCCAATGTATTTATTTTTGCTGTACCTGTTACGATTGGAAAATCTGTCTCATAGTGATAAGAATCGCCATATGTTATCTCATCTTTGGTTCTGACTCCGCAAAGCTTAATAATATTTTTACGCCAAAGGACTGGCTCACGGAAGCCTTGGTACCAGGACTTTGACACCTGAGCAGAGGAAACAAGGAATCAGTTCAGAGGCATAAGTATGTAAGGATTGTCACAGATATGAATGTATGGGAGTTAAGTATTATGGATGGTAGTTATTATGCAATATACAGAGTATGGGGACCTGAGAAAAATTGGCCAATCGAAAAAAGATCAGGGAGGGAGACAAGATGGAAGTTTAATAAAATGGTTGTTTGAAATCACGAAGTTAATTTAAGAAGATTTAACAGTTTATAATGTGTTAATACATTATGAAGTTTATTAAGTAAAGAGGATTATCCGGAGATGCTAGTATTTGAAGTATTGAGATCAATATGGTAGTAGTTCAAAGTATGTTCGGATTTTAGATATATTTCGTATTATGATGGTGTATACTAAAATATGAGTACCATCACTATTTCAACCTCTTCGCCTGTTATTATTTACAAGAAATTGTGATTGTAACAAGAAGGGTGTTTATTGAATTGGTGATTGGTGGTTTATTTTATCAAAAACAAAACACGTTTGTGACAAAAAGGTAATAAAAAAAAAAAAGATTATAGGATGAAGACAACCGTTCGTTTTTTCCCATCCCATAAGCCCTGAGAGTTCATCCATTATGTTAATGGTGTAATACTTAAGGAGAAATAGTTGCTGTTGTTTTGTGTTCTATTTTGTGATGGAATGACTTACATTGCTCAACACACGAGGATACCGAGAGCTCCAATGAGTTATTAACTGCTCATGTTTTGGGGTCTTGAGTTGGCATTAGAATCACACATTAAGGGACGTGATTTTATTCATATACACTTACATGGGATTCATAAGAATTCTATAAACATTTTATTAAAATGAAATGAACGTATTCATTTAAAGTAAATTTACAAAACTTAATAAAAATCACAATCTCAAACCCATTGAAATCCCTTGCACTTAGTTAGCGCTTCTAACAATTTTACAATTCTGATGACTATGGACATCGGCTGCCCTAAATATGTAATATTTCTTCATTATAAGTCAAGCTTTGTAATACGACGAATATGTTCACATAGATTACAATTTATCTTATCCATAATTATTGACGGTCGAAATAGATCGCTCTCCACCGACATATATCTAGGTTGTTGTAATTTATCATTGGCTTTAATTTTGGTCAGAACCATTTGAAGAGCAATAGCTAATATATAACCCAGGAAATACCCATTTATGGATCAATTTTAAGCTTACCTACTGATGTATCTATAATTTCCTTTATTTATTGACATCTCGATCCATTTATCCATCCTTTATTCCTCCCATCCATACAGGCTTCAAACATCCATCCACTCATTCATTCATCAGGCAATCCATTCATCTTGCCATTATCCACAAGATATATGCAATGGTACTCTATCATTTTTGCGGGTAAATATTGCATAGTGGGGCATATCACCCGAATAACACAATATATACGTGACTCTCTTTTCATGTATTTGTCAATAGCGAGGTTCTTCTGCGACAAGTACAGCTGAGACTGTTATTCCAGGGCCAGTCTCGAGGGTCATTTGATGAAGTATTAATAGCTACTACCACATCGCCTTAAAGGGAAGGTTGACCTATATACATTACCTGGCCCATCGACAATCTGTCCGCAAAGACTGAGCACCGGAAAATCTCCCGCAAAACATTGGCAGGTAGATTGCTCCACATAGGAGACTGTCCAAAAATGGCATTTTGGTTATCACTGGCGTTGGAAGGGGGCAGCTTTGATGGCGGTACACTCCGTGAGGCACATTTTTTCTTTTGGGAAGGCATTTTATAAACAACAAATTTTTAAAATCGTCTATAATGGGGCTCAAGGTTTGACTCGATTTAAAAGGGACGATGCGAAAATGTGTTGGAGTTAAATCTTTTTGGGGGAATTTCCGAAGTTAACACGAAGTAAGTCAAAAATGTGGTCCAGGCAGCGCATATATCATAGGCAGAAGCGACCCAAGCCACACAAACATCACCGGCAGAATGGCACATTCGTTCGAAAAGTAACAGACCGACCGGAAGTTGTCCCAGTGTCTTGGCAAGCAAGTCAAACCCTGCTTATAACTAACGTTAAGTTTGTTTTATAAATGGAGACTCTAAAATTATGTTATCAAACTGTGTGTCATTCGAAGACAGCAAAAGGCCAAAATGTCCACTGACTTGTCTTGTCCTTTATATTCAAACATAAACATATATTGCTGCATTATTTATTTAATTTGCATGGCTTGAACAATGAGAGTCAGTCAGTCGCTCACAATATCACATATATACTATCTTATATTTGTGTTATCAAATTTAACACACGTTAATTTTTCCAAAATATTTGGCGTCCCCATGGGGCTAGGGGATAAGGATAGAGGACCAGTTGTCAAGCTCACAAACAATTTAAGATCCCAAGTAAAAATGATAAGTCAAAATAAAGAAAATAACTATTGAAATATAACACCATCTCACTGAATGTTTACTTCGGATCTCGTAAAAACATAAACAATAGTCGAATAAAACTCATTTTGACATATCATCCCCACAATGCGATTGACAAAAACATATGTTCGAAGAATCGTCCCATACGTCCGGCTGACCCAGACACTGTCAGATTATTATCATTCCTTGATATCATTTTCTTCAGACAGGATAAAAAATATATGTTGTTCTATCGCAGGTTGGATTAAATCATGGCATCAAGCGAAACCTTTGTAAGGCGTGCACTTTTTTTAATACTAAAAACTTAAACAAATTAACTTCCTTAAGAAGACTTCTACCATCAAAGATGTCTTCATTTGTATTAGAATAGTTGTGATGTATGTGAATGTTTGTCAAGGGTGCCGCTTCTGTTATTAATGTTCTGGTTCTGGTAGTGTTTCGTTGCTGCATCCATGCACTGGCATCTTTGCAACAGTTGGGGGTATCCAGCAACAGACAATGATAACTACCCTATTCTCCGCGCAGAAGTAGAAGCAGCAGTCCAGGCACACCAAACAGGAAAGACCGCTGGAGTGGATAATATCTCTGTCGAGTTGATGAAACAAGGAGGAGAAGCAATGATAAGTGCCCTATTCAATATTTGTAACAAAATATGGTTTACAGGAGAATGGCCCAAACCATGGACCCAATCACTCATCGTCACCCTCCCCCTAAAAAAGTAACCTACAGCTATGCTAAAACTATCGCACAATGAGCCTAATAAGCCATCAAAGCAAGGTCATGCTGAAGATCATATTGAACCGACTAAAACAATATGCCGACAGCATCATTGCTGAAGAACAGGCGAGCTTCAGACAAGGACGGGGCACTACTGAGAAGATTCTAAACCTCCGAATACTATGTGAGAAATATGCTCAACACCAACAAAATCTACTCTACGTCTTTGTTGACTTCAAGAAAGCATTTGACAGGGTTTGGTATGCTGCTTTATGGGCCACCATGAGGCACTACAACATCAACACAAACCTAACCAGTATGATATGCAACCTCTATGATAAGGCCACCAGTGTAGTCTTCCTCAACAAAAACATCGGAGAATGGTTCAAGACCACGGTTGGAGTACGACAAGGCTGCCTGCTCTCACCCACCCTATTCAACATCTTCCTAGAGAGAAATATTTCAGAAGCTCTGGAAGCACATGAAGGGACAGTCAGCATTGGTGGCAGAAGAATGACTAACCTAAGCTTTGCGGACGACATAGACGTGCTGGCTGGGAACGAAGAAGAGCTAGCCAACCTGGTAAAGCGTCTCGATAAGACCTCGTCGTTCTACGGCATGCTAATCAGTGCCGAAAAGACAAAACTGATGACAAATAATACCGCAGGCATCACCACTGAAATTAAGGGCGGGGAGGAAAGATTAGAGACTGTCGGCCGCTTCTAATACCTAGGAGCAATAGTCTCAGAAGAAGGCTCCAAGGCCGAACTGATGACCAAGATTGCGCAGACTACAACTGCACTAAAAAAGCTCAAGAAAATATGGAATGACAAAAATATAGCCCCCATCACCAAAATCAGGCTAATGCCCTCATTAGTCCTCTCCATTTTCCTGTATTCCTGCGAATCCTGGATATTAACAGCCGATCTTGAAAAGATAATAAAGGCGATGGAGATGAGATGCTTCAGAAGCATTTTGGGCATCTGCTATAGGGACCATATCTCCAATGATAAAGTGAAATAAAGGGTTCGTCAGGCAATTGGGGACTACGATGACCTACTGGTGACTGTGAAAAAACGCAAATTACGATGGTACGGCCACGTAACAAGGAAACAAGGGCTTGCCAAAAAAATATTGCAGAGCACCACAAGAGGAGGGAGAAGAAGAGGAAGAAAAAAAAAGTGGGAGGATAACATCACAGATAACATAAAGAGTGGACAGGACTAACACTGGGCGATGCAGTGCGTAGCGCTGAAGACAGAGAGGAATGGAGGAGGATGGTTCACATGTCATCTGTGGCGCCCCAACGGTCCAAGGACTAAGGGACATGAGGATGAGGATGAGAGGGGGTATGATGTTGCTATTGTAACAGCTTCTGGCAGATGCCAGGGCAGCCTTGAAGCTTTTCACCGATGTGAGGCGGGAAGAAGATCTTCAGAAAGATTCCGTGAACATCTTCGTATAATTTAAGACATGGATCTCTTGCCTCAAACCATTTAATGTTAACGGAGTCCCGGTATTTTATGGCTTTTGGGCTGTCTTTTAAGTGTTGTTTTTTCCCTGCTCACCAGCTAACAACAACTTTATGTGTTCGAGCTTTGCATTAAATATTATATTGGTCGTCTGAAATTCTAACAAAATGTCCCCCCTCAGCGAATCTTCGACTGCGTTGAAATGCTAAATGTGCTGGGGAAACCTGCCTGGGCAAGAACTATATTGTCTCGGATCTTGATGAATATTAACTATATCACTTGTTCCTCATATGTGATTCACACATTTTATTATTTGATATGAGTGTAGAGCAAGTTATGCTACATTTGAATTCATAGAAAAAATATTAACGCTTTGGCTTGGAGACTTCATCAGAAAACAAGTGAAAAAGAAGTATAACAAGTATCAGATCACAGTAAAAAAAAACTTTAGAGATTTCCTTTTTGTTGCCGGAAGTAGGATTAAAGGAAGTGAAAGAATATACATATGTGTACTGTTTGGGGGGGGGGGTAGAGAACCTTAACGGACCAAAATATTTAGGGATTCATGAAATCTAAGGATACGAAAAAAATAAGAAATATAAGAAATAGAGGTAAATTGAGAAACATTAGTAAAAGAGTATTTGATTCATACAGTGTGGAGATATGGTACCGAAAATAACTTTACCGAGTCTCTTCACACTCCCACGGAGGGCAACATAAAAGTGCATTAGATGTATCCATTACTGCACTAGTTTCGTGCACAAAAACACCTGAGAGAGTGAGAATGGAGAAAAAAAAATATTGCGCTTTTCAGTTATTATGCCATGTTATACAATATGCTAAAACAATACACCGTGTAGCACAGTATACTATTTAACACAACATACTATGTAACACAATATGCCATGTAACACACTATACCATGTAAACAATATAACATGTATCACAATTTGTAATGTAACGCACTATACTTTGTAACACAATAAACCATGTACACACTATAACATGTCGCACAATACCATGTAACATAATATGCCATGTAATGGAATATAACATTTACA
Organism: Lymnaea stagnalis; assembly: GCA_964033795.1. Taxonomy (NCBI): domain Eukaryota; kingdom Metazoa; phylum Mollusca; class Gastropoda; family Lymnaeidae; genus Lymnaea; species Lymnaea stagnalis. The sequence continues at coordinate 598,233 of CAXITT010000166.1, read as the reverse complement.
ATATACCATGTAACACAGTGTACCATGTAACACAATACCATGTAACACAATATATTATGTAACAGAATATACCATGTAACACAATATACTATTTAACACAGAATACCATGTAACACAATACCATGTAACACAATATACTATGTAAAACAATATACCATGTAACACAGTATACCATTTAACAAATTATACCATGTAACACAATATAACATGTGACACAGTATACCATTTAACAAAATATACCATGTAACACAATATGCCATGTAACACTCTATACCATTTAAGACGGTATACAATGTAACACAACATACCATATAAAATTATACAACGCAACACAAGATACCATGTTACAGAAAATACCATGTAACACATTATACAATGTAAAACAATCTACAAAATACACAATATACCATATACACAGTGGCGTACCTAGAGTCGGTGTCACCCGGTGCGGTAACCTCATGGTGTCACCCGGTGCGGTAAACTCATGGTGTCACCCGGTGCGGTAAACTCATGGTGTCACCCGGTGCGGTAAACTCATGGTGTCACCCGGTGCAGTAAACTCATGGTGTCACCCGGTGCGGTAAACTCATGGTGTCACCCGGTGCGGTAACCTCATGGTGTCACCCGGTGCGGTAAACTCATGGTGTCATCCGGTGCGGTAAACTCATGGTGTCACCCGGTGCGGTAAACTCATGGTGTCACCCCCCCTCCCCTGACTTCCAAGATGGATTTGTTATTGTTAAAATAACATTATAACAATGAAAAGAATAAAAACAAATTTAATAACTGTATTTAAGAATTTATAGGAGCCAGAAATATCAATACCTTGATAGTGGGTCCTCAAAATATAGAAGAAGAAGAAGAAGTGAAATTCAATATCAGCTGCCTTTAGTAAGCCTAGGTATGACTCCTAAAATTTAATCGTCTGGTAACTCATCATAGAAACAGGTTAATTTTGGAACGGACACCAATAACTCTTCTTCATTTTCTGATAGTAGACTATTGAGTTGAACAGCCCCAAACATATCTGCTATTTCCTATTGATAACTGATGGCTTGATCTGGATGAACAGCCCCAAACATATCTGCTATTTCCTATTGATAACTGATGGCTTGATCTGGATGAACAGCCCCAAACATTTCTGCTATTTTATATTGATAACTGATCGCTTGATCTGGATGAACAGCCCCAAACATATCTGCTATTTCCTATTGATAACTGATGGCTTGATCTGGATGAACAGCCCCCAACATATCTGCTATTTCCTATTGATAACTGATGGCTTGATCTGGATGAACAGCCCCAAACATATCTGCTATTTCCTATTGATAACTGATGGCTTGATCTGGATGAACAGCCCCAAACATATCTGCTATTTCCTATTGAAAACTGATGGCTTGATCTGGATGAACAGCCCCAAACATATCTGCTATTTCCTATTGAAAACTGATGGCTTGATCTGGATGAACAGCCCCAAACATATCTGCTATTTCCTATTGAAAACTGATGGCTTGATCTGGATGAACAGCCCCAAACATATCTGCTATTTCCTATTGAAAACTGATGGCTTGATCTGGATGAACAGCCCCAAACATATCTGCTATTTCCTATTGAAAACTGATGGCTTGATCTGGATGAACAGCCCCAAACATATCTGCTATTTCCTATTGAAAACTGATGGCTTGATCTGGATGAACAGCCCCAAACATATCTGCTATTTCCTATTGAAAACTGATGGCTTGATCTGGATGAACAGCCCCAAACATATCTGCTATTTCCTATTGAAAACTGATGGCTTGATCTGGATGAACAGCCCCAAACATATCTGCTATTTCCTATTGAAAACTGATGGCTTGATCTGGATGAACAGCCCCAAACATATCTGCTATTTCCTATTGATAACTGATGGCTTGATCTGGATGAACAGCCCCCAACATATCTGCTATTTCCTATTGATAACTGATGGCTTGATCTGGATGAACAGCCCCAAACATATCTGCTATTTCCTATTGATAACTGATCGCTTGATCTGGAGCTCAGAATAAAGGCCAGCATGCCCACCCGCACCTCCCTTCTCTTTTATTCCCACAGAGAGAGTCCAGCATCTATTAATTGTTTCCTTTAATTCTCGTATAAACCTTTGTGTTCTATTTACCGAAATTCCATATGGGTCTCGTTTTAAAAGTACATTTTCAATAGCATGATCTACCAAGTGACGGCGCTTCTCGTGGAGAAACAATCTTAAGGCCTCTAGGTTGGTCACCGCTTTGTCAAGGCTAAAGCCTGTAGTCTGGAGGTACTTTTGCGTAGATTAACTTCCTCAAGTAGATCATCCCAAAGATGAAGGTAGCAGATAAACTTTAAATCACAGACAGCATGTAAAAGACCTTGTGCTGTATAACAATCGTGCTTTAATGTTAAGAGGTGGTGCTAGTGACGAATCGGCGAAAATATTTCACTTGATTTCTGGGTTTCGATAGATTTGGTTTAAAAAACATTCTTTTTTTAATTTAAAAAAAATAATAAGTAGCCTTAAATTAATTATAAAAAATTATTAGAAAATTGTGTAATATTATTTTATTGACCCTAAAAATGGGTAAAAATTAATTTTTAATGTTTTTAATTTGTGACTATTCGATTCATTTACTTAGAATCGCTCAACCATATAATATTTGGTTTCAGTGAAACCTTTATTTCTCAGAATTTAGATAAATATTACTTTCTGTCATTTATGAAAGCTACCGAACACTTCAAAGGACGTTGAATAATGGTCAAAAAGGTGTTTCTGACGCATCATTGGGATTAGTTACACGTGTGGAGAACTTACGTGTGATCGGTTATCCTTTTATTAAATTCCGTTAGACTGAGCGGAGTGTGCTCTGTAAATATACAATTTTTCAATTTGGTGTCACCCCCTGGAATGGTGTCACCCATTGTGGTCTGCACCCCCTAGCTGCGTCACTTGTTAACCCCATAAATGAGTAAAAAGTAATTTTTAAACGTGTTTTTCTTTCCTAATTATAGTGTCACCTCATTTCTGACTCATCAAAATATAACTTTTATGAAAATCGGTTGTACCGAGCTGTGTGTGCTCTGTAAATATGCAATTTTTTCAATTGGTTGTCACCCCTAAAATGGTGACACCCGGTGCGGTCCGCACCCCTCACCCCCTTGGCTACGCCACTGCATATAAACAATTTATCATGTAACACAATGCGGCACGAGCCAGCAGAATCAAACAACCAAAAGAAATGATACACAAAAATATTGTTGGACACAACCACAAATAAGTACAAACTAGTTTGTTGGGTTTTTTTTAAAGCTGACAAAAAGATTTTTATTATATATTTTTTTATTGATCAATATATTTTATCAAAACTTTACAGTTTTTTTTTTTAATTCAACCTTGGTGGTTTTATGTTAGGGCTCCACCTAGTTCTGAAAGATGGCTGCGTTGGTATTAACGTGATGATGGTGTTAATATTTATTTTAATAATTTGAGCATTTTTTTAAAAATCAAACCTGCTTCAAAACAGCGACTAGTATCAATGATGCATAAATTGTAGCCCCACTCAAATGTTTGATTCATTTTAAATATTTTTTTAAAGTGGCTAATGAATCGCTAGCTAGTGAATTGGTTGCCTGACAATATGTGGGGGGGGGGGTCAATTAATAATTAAAGAAATTTGAGAAATTTGCGTAAAATCTTAATTTTTTTCTTATGTGTCCAAAATATCATTTTTAAATTGTACCATTTTCTTAACTGAGTGGCTATGTAAAATTTGGTTGGTCACGTGACGGGTTATAGTTATGACAGATACTTCCTGTTGGTTTTCCACCTTGCAGCCATTGTTATCAATCGAGAAATGTGACACATTTTCAAGACTTTCAAGACTTTCGAGACTTTCTTATGGCGCTGAAGAAACGCCAAATATAACGTGACGTACATTTCAAAGAAAGTAAGAATACGTTTATGTGTATAATTTTATGGTATTTTTTAATTCTATTTTAAATACAGTTCTGTAATCATTAACATGACGACATGACATCAATCAAAGTTGTTTTTTTTTGGCGGCAAATCGGCTACTGTCTTATTTGTATTTGTAATTTGATATTAGTCTAACTTATTGAATTTCTAACAAACCACACTGGGTAAAAGTGGAGTTTTGGGTGCGTATATTATTTATCATGTAAACTTACATGTATTTTTTTATTAATTAAATGCAGGCAGTTGTAGTTGACTATATGACTATATAATATATATTACTGAATTTTAAAATCCCCATTTTTCTTTTTATTTGATTTTTAAAGAGTCTTTAAACTTCCCCCGACCAAAGTTACATAGCCCCATTTGTTTTGTATTTTTTTTTCACCCTATGGCCAGATTTTGAACCACCTGTAAGTTAGTAAGCTAAACGAAATTTTCAAACTGTAGGCATGTTCACAAAACGCACGAGTGCCCCCCACCCCCACTTTCTTTATTACTTTATTTCCTCTCAGAGCACTCGAGAATATGGGTTGTCCCTTGAAGTCGGGGGGGGGGGGATTAGAAGAGGATCACCGACTAAGTCAGCGGACACACACGTCATCATTGTCCTTGAGTGAAGCTGAAAAAAGGGAAAGGGGAGGGGGGTCTCTCAGAGCACTCGAGAATATGGGTTGTCCCTTGAAGTCGGGGGGGGGGATTAGAAGAGGATCACCGACTAAGTCAGCGGACACACACGTCATCATTGTCCTTGAGTGAAGCTGAAAAAAGGGAAAGGGGAGGGGGGTCCATAAATATGTGCCAATGTGTGATCACGTGTCCACTTTTTAAAAAAAATATTTGTGGACGTTGCAGGAAGGGGGAAATCTGATCATTATTGATAGTCATCTCATACTGATGGCTGCAAATACGTTGTCCATGATTGGTCAGCTCTAATTTGAGCATCACTCCCCTTTTTTCTTATGCAAATACGCTTATTAATGGTGACTAATTTGCGATGAGTAAAATGAGGGTGAGGGCTAGTGATTATATAGAATAGGACGGACTCGTTTTGAGGTATTGCTGGTAATGGGATAATTTTGTACAAAATGGCAGGACGACCAAGAGACAATAATTGAAATTGTTGATCCAACAGAAATTTTAAATGGTGCAGCATTTGGTTTATACGCGAACTTTGTGAGGCAACAAATAACATTAATACAACTTATGGAATTTCTCGTAAGGCGCTCATAACAATTGCTATGTGGCTTGTAAACTGGCTACGTATGCCAAGTATGAGAGTTCCTTATAACTACCGGGATCTGGGTCTCACATGAAATGGGATCCAATCAGATTGGGATACCACCAAAAACAGGATCTTACTGGGATCCCACCATGACCGGGATTCTACCGGAATCGGGATCCATCATGATCCTTTCAGACAACGGGATGCCATCAGAAAACGGAAAAAAAACGAAAGGTTTACATTAAGTTATTTTAGAGACAAATTAATTATTATTGTTTTTAAATATGGTGGTGTTGAAATTTCGCTTAATTGCAATGTGAATTAAAAGGAAATAACAGGGTTTTTTTTTTTTTTCTGAATGCAATCCTGGGCAACTCCGGTTATATTTGATAGTGAAGTTATAAAACAAATACAACATTTATTTTAACCAAGATTCATCCAATTGGGCAACTTTTATAATGCATCTTTAAAGACAGAAGAGTTATCCTTGATTTACCACAATGGCTCTGTAAAATTTATTTAGTAAAATTTGTTTTATTCAAATAAAAAGATGGTATTTTACTTTTAAAATACTTTTTATAAAGAATTAACCTAGTTTACATGCGAAAGTAAGAAATTCAAGCAGAAATAATATAGGCACCTGAACTCCACTTTTACCTTATCCTATATTTAATCACATATCACAATATTTCACAAGAGAATTATTACATAATCCTTGGTATTCTCAAAGAGAAAACACATTTTCTGCCACAATAGTCCAATAATTACTTAAAATGTTATTAACTCTCAAAAGACTAGATTTTTCCAGTTTTTAATGACCTTGAATATATCTTATTCTTCACATTGTCTCATGGCTGTAATTTTGTAGCTACCTACCATAGCAATGTTTTAGTAGCTACCTACAAAAGTATTATATATCACTTTAAATGTAATTGGATGCTCTTTAATTGATATTTGGTGTTTGTTCAAAATATCCTTGCTAAATTTGATTTTTTTAATAATTTTTAAGTCCACAAAAACATAACATCACAATTTTACAAAGAAGAGAAAAAAAATGTTTCCAAATATATCAATAAAATTGATATTTTATTAGATGCTCTTTAATTTTATGACCATTTTACCCTGTTTTGGTAACACACAATTACATTTTTTGTTATTGTCATGTCACGGCACACGATGTAAAGATTTCAGGCCTTACACTAACGGGTTCATCATCAAAGATGTCATTTGTTCCCTAAATTTTTCATTAATTGCTACACTTTCTTGATTCTGATACAGTTCATTGTATTTTGCATGGAGATACATAAGGGTCTCCCAATTTTGCACAGCATTTTCCTTTATTTTCAGTATCAGAAACTTTTTGGGAACTCAATATAGCCTTGAATATGTCCTTAGTACTAACAGCCTTGCTCATTGTCCATCATAAAAGGATTTCCTGGACATTTCTTGTAAAATTAAAAGCTTGATAAGTCCTGCATTCATAATAAATCCACTTAGTAGATAAAAGTCCCCTTCAATGATGTTATAATGGTACCAATTTTTGAAAACACAAAATTTCTGCGGCCCATTGTCCTGCGCACACTGCTTACTAAGAACCAACCAAATCTGTAGTAAAGTAGAGATTGAAAATGTCTATTTGCTTTTGAAATCTCCTTATATCTTCTCTTGTTTTAACATCAGGAAGCAATAATGCTTTGTACCTCTGGTCTAAATGCAGCAAAGAGTCCCACAGTCTTTTGTCATCATAACCCAAATATGAAAACAAACAAAAAATATTAGTTTAGCTAAAATAAAAATTTACAATATAAATAAAAAGATTTCTAAATATTCAACAATCTGCCTAAATTACTTTTACTTCAACTTTTCATTGAAAAGGGAACACAGCTGATTGTTACATAATAGCCTTGGCCTTGTATGGCATTGTTTACATTTTGCTAACTGAAACGTAATAATATTAAAATAATTTTATAAATACAAATTAGTTCCGATTAAAACAAATAAATAATTTAATCTATTTAAGAATTTTAAACTACTGGAACTTTAATAAAAACCTATGTTAGGGCTAATAATAGTGGTAAGAAAGTTTCACAGTATGCGTGAGTTGAGTATGAATGAAAAAAGTAAACAAACCTTGTTATTATTATTATTGTGATAATTTACAGAATTCTCGATACCACACACATCTGAAGTGCTATCTTCATCAAAAATATTCCTCTAAGTGAGAATAATTGTCCATTTCAAGCTTATAATCAGAATCAGACTCCATAGCAATGTTTTAGTGTGTAGTAACAGTGAACCGGAATTGGGCAAAATATGAGTAAATGGTGGCATACACAGACATATGCTCGATTCGTATATGTGTGAGTTTATGTGTTAGTGTGTAGTAACAGTGAACCGGAATTGGGCAAAATATGAGTAAATGGTGGCATACACAGACATATGCTCGATTCGTATATGTGTGAGTTTATGTGGCGTCAACGTGTTAATGTAAATGGGTTTTATGTTTTCAACGCCACGTTCTGGAACCAGCTCCCCTTCCATATCCGTCATTGTGAAACCTCGTCCATTTTCAAAAAGTCCCTTAAAACTCATCTGTTTAGGTCCGCCTATGACCTGTGATGCACCCTCCTTGCCCTGCCTCATTTTCTGTTTCAGGTTGATCCTGAAGTTTAGGCCAAAACGTGCCAAAGTGTCCTCGTTTTATAGCCATTTTCATTGTTTCTATAGTATAGTAGTTACTATCCTAGTGTCTCATTTTTATTTTACTTAGTTTACACGTTTTTCATAATTGTAAAGCGCTTAGAGCTTTATGGTAAGCGCTATATAAAAATGCCTAAATAAATAAAAGGAAAATTTATGAATGGACAAGTTGCTACCAGATTTCTTCAAGAACTAGTAGATTAAACGATTTTTCTTTATTGCCAAATAGAAATTTAACATTCCAAAATAGTAAATCTTTATTTTCGCCTTTTAATATTATTTTTATACATGTATTAGGGGTCTTTTTTTTTTCCCCCCGCCATATATGACAGATTTTTCAATCTCTCGTCCTTTGAGAGTTAAAGAACAATCATAAAAACTTATACTTACCTCAAGCAAATGTATCAACCACCAAAGTTGATTCTATCAATGCATGTTAATTTGTGAAACAAGATTACTAACTTATAAAAAATGACATACTATTTTTTGTCATATTCAGACATTCATATCATATGGGACTAAAATACATATATAGAAAATGTAAAAATAAAAAGTGTAATCGTAAATTTTAACTGAATTAAACAAATATTCCCTTGCTTATCAGTTTATACTTATAAATGTTAAACAATACCACAGAAAATTTGAAATTTAAAGAATATTATTAGGATTTTAGGGAAATTTAAAAAAAAATTATTTAAACAAAATTAATTAATTAATTTCAAATAGTGACGAGTCAGCATATTTTATACATTTTTTTTTTTTTTTCCCTAAAAAAAAATCAAGATTATTTTTTTCAATTGGCTGAATATTAAAAAATACTAACTTATACTTATTGTCTTTATTTAGAAGTACTCTTATTCAACTATTTTCCTAAAAAAAAATTATTTAAACAAAATTAATTAATTAATTTCAAATAGTGACGAGTCAGCATATTTTATACATTTTTTTTTTTTTTCCCTAAAAAAAAATCAAGATTATTTTTTTCAATTGGCTGAATATTAAAAAATACTAACTTATACTTAGTGGCTTTATTTAGAAGTACTCTTATTCAACTATGTTCCCTGTAAATATTATATTTTTGTCTCATTTTACAATAAAGTCATAGGCGTTCAAAAAATAGCAAATTGAGGGTCACAAAACATGGAGGAAAATCCCATGGTAAAAAAAGTGCCTTTGAGGTCCCTACTACAAAATTCATAAGTTTTGAACCACTTGATCTAAAAAGTTGATCTTTGTGTTTTTGTAATCTATTCTCCAGACTCTATACAGCTGTAGCATTTTTATATTTGTAAAAATGTCTTGAAATTTTCATCAAAGTGCCTACTTTGGCTGCGGCTATTCGTACCCAGTATCAGAAGTGGATAGTTCAATTTTAATTCACCGCAAAAATTATTATTATTCACACTTCCCATAAAACAAATGTTCTTTTGAATAAAAAGCGGTAAATTCTGAGAGATCAGCCCGTGGCCACCATCTTGGTTATCGGTGACCCACAAACTTATGTCCTAAATGTGTCCCTAAACCTAACCTGAACCCTAATTCACTGCAACTTTAATAAACACGCAAATGACGTCACGGGCTGATCAATCTGAATTAGCCTAAAATAATTTTAATTCAAAAATTATCATACATTATTTCACATTTCCATTAAAACACTTCACACTTCCAATAAAACAAATGTTATTTTTAATAAAAACATAATTACTTCTTTAAAGGTCCTCCGCTACTGTAGTGGCCAAAATTGAACAATATCATCTAGAATGGCGTTGAAGACATAAAAACCATTTACTTTAACACGTTGACGCCACATAAACTCACACATATACAAATCGAGCATATGTCTGTGTATGCCATTGTGGCGCTTTTTTCTCTTTTTTGCCGATTTCATGAACGTTTGATGCTTAGGGTATTGGCAAAAAGTTAACAGAATGAATGACCGTTTGATGAGTCAATCCCGGAGTGGTGCCAATTGCATTATATGCTCTCCATTGATCTGACATGACTTTTGTGCCCAGCAGGATGTGCGCTGTGATTATCTGCATAAGTCGTAGCTGATGATCTATCTTGTACACAAAACATGAAACGCTCACTAATTTCCCGACAAGTGACTCCAAAGACCCATTGTTGTGGCAAAACTCGTCCGACATGATTTTTTTCTGTGTGCAAACAGACTCGTTGATTTCAACATGACTTACCGGTATAAATTGTGTGCATTTTTTTATGGATGAAGCATGAATGGATCCTAACACAGGTTTTTTGGGAAATAAGGCCCGTGGAGGCCCTTCAGACACCCCTGGCACAGAGATCTACTTCTTTTTTTTTCCCTCTGGGTACTTTTCGGTTGCTACAGACAGAGCGGCCCTTTTCTCCATTGTGCATCCAATTATGGTTTATTTGAGCTGGGTGTTACTGAGAAAGTTGTCTGCATACTTATTAGTTGTTATTATTATTCTCTCTCACAAACATTTAAATGATATATTGTGTAAAAATTAGCATAAGTACTCAACTGGGGTGCTTATCCCATGATGCATATTTACAGGCTCTATTTTTTCTAAAAATTCATAGGGGTCATCTCTATCCAATTCAGAACCCCTAATCCTAATCCAAGGATTCACAACATTATCGTAAACATAATCATTTTGATTGTCTTCATTACTTTTCTGATTGTTTTCGTCAGTGTCAGATTCACTGCTAGACAGCGAGAAATCAAGAGGGTTAACGAAAAAGCTCTCGGGTGACCAGCTCTCCTACCAGCAATGCTGCTAGTAAATGAATTTCAAATATCCTAGTCCAGAGTTTCCCAAGGGTTTTGGAGTCACAGCACCATTGCTGCACCCACGTCTTTTCAATTTTGCTCTATGCCACATTCTGTGTGCACTGTAAAATAGCACTTTTAAAACAATCTAATGCATTTTGAAACCTTATACTTATACAAGAAGAAATCCCTCAATAACTTCACTTGATATTTAATTGATACAGCATAAACACTGCACAAAACCAACTGCTACTTTAATAACACCTAGCATCATCCTAACCCCCCTTCCAATAATAAATATTTGTATCTTGATCCTTTGAATGCACTTTATATAAAGATAAATCCTGCTAGTGCATGTACATCAAAATATCAAAAGACTGTATTGGAATGGTTAGTTTCACTGATTAGGTTAGGGTAAAGTCTTGCACATTCCTAAATTAGTTAAAATTAGATAAAAATCCCTAAAAAATCTAAATTTCCTTCTGACATATTCAGTGCATTTTTGCTGTAAAAGAAATAATTAAAAAGCAAATAGCAAAAGAGCTATTTAGATTGATTGCTTCTTATATTTAGATTCATCTGTTGCTACAGCATACAATTTTTTGGTTAAAATCATAGTAGTAATAATCAAGAGTTACATCTTACAGGTTAGAAATATATTACCATTGATCTGTGACAAAAAATCTTATTTAAATTTTTAAAGATGCTCTACTCTAATGCAGTTGTAGTTAAAATCTTGCACTGAGCTTGACTTGACCATTTTGAAGGTTTTCTTTTGTTCATTTAACACCACCTCCCTAAACACTAAAGAGCGTGAATATTCACTAATTGCAATAGTGTTTGGACTTGAACTATTTAATAGATTAAATCAACAAAGCTATTCAACTTTCCCTTTGAGAACCAAGAATTTTTTGTCACAACACCCATGCAAACATGGCTGGTGTAAAAGCAATGATTACACCAAGTGTGTGATTAATTTTTTTGGTACCAGTTCTTTTTATGATGGTAACTTTCAGGTTAAAATTGTTCATAGGATATTGTCTTCATATTAACTCAAGCTTGCGCTCTAATATAATAAAGTTTCTGTCTTCTACTAATTAATGTATTATTTTACTTCCAGGTTAAAGTTGTTGTTTTCACAGAGATCACTTGAAGACCCCCATCACTGCCAGAATTCACAGCTGCTCTTATGATGAATGTGCAGGAGGAATCATGACATGCCAGGACAATGACTGGTCAACATTTTACCTCAGGTACATCCAGTCCTTTTTATTTTATTTATTTTTCATTACCTATGCCACTAATTTTTAAAAAATGTTTTTATTTTTTTTTTTTTTACATTTTAACTTGATGCTTGATTTATCACACTGGGTATTAATCTTGAGGTAACTTGCCATTATTGGGATCTTGGAAATTTATTCCCAATGGATCATAAGCCGACCACAATCTTAGTTTTGGCCAGGAAAACCCTGAAAAGTGTGTAATCTGCTTATTAGTTTACTCTTTCAGTTTTGGCTGGGAAATTATTTTAAAGGTTTTCATCGAAACCTTAAAAATAATTGCTTATTAAAAAGACTTAAAACTATTAAACATTCAGTATTATGTATAACAGCGACTCACTTCACTTTTCTACATATATATACCGTAACCACACTGAACAGAATCAGTCATATGCTCACACACAGACACAATCTTATTGTTTTCTATAATAGAATCAATGTACCTGGTGAAAACCTCCTGTGACCGACTCAAAAGCCCACTTATACCATTGAAATATTTTTTGTGTAAATAGGCCTTTGAATAGGTATCTACAGTACATGCTGAAATTTGATTTATAGCCATGTCTAGACTTAACTATGTGTTGATCATTCTTAAACAACATCCAGAAATTCAAATTAATTAATTATAATAAGTATGCTGCTAAATGGGAGAAATAGAGATAGATAAACTGATGAATTTGTTAATGCTTATCATTAGAATGGCCCTGGCCTGTTTCACCACATCCTTCCATTCAGACATCATCATCATCAGAGGTGAGACAGCCCTTCATAGAGGCCTGGTCTGCTTGTCTGCTCTACAACATCCTCTGGTCTTATGATAATAAAAGTTGTGTGAAGGACCATGGTAGTTTTCCTACACTAGCTGGGCTTTTTAAAGTTGGTTGGTGTCCTGATGGTTGAGATTCTGATACGTTGTTTGTGATAGTTCATTTGGTGCGCACATGCATGTTTCTCATAACGCTTTCAAAAGGGATGTTAAATAGGATACATGTTAGTGAGTTTCCTTGACTCAGTGGCCCTGATTAATATGAAAGTTCCTCAAGTACTCTTCCTGAACTTTGATTCTTTTTTTGAGGTAGCCATCGTCATGTATAAGCCAGATAAGTTTGTTACAGATATTCCCTGTCTAAGCTGTTGTGTAGTCCACATATTGTTGGTGTATGGGGATGTTGTATTCTTAGCATTTCTTCTGGAGACATCTGGTGGTCAAGATATGAACTGTGGTGGGTCTATTCTGTCTGAATTCAAATTGATAGTCACCTAGAATATGTTCAGTAAACCTTTTCCGTTTTCTTGCTATTAATTTGTTGATGATTTTGTAGGTTACATTAATTAGGAAGATTCCTCTGTAATTTGAGCATTCCAGTTTAGATCCCTTTTTATTTGGCATTTCTTCTTCCTGTCAAAATCTTGATTATGAAGCTCTAAATTTGTCTATGCAGTTCGTTTTCACTTAGTTCCACAGTGATAAGGTCGGTTCCTGGGGCTTTATTATTTTTCATGGTAAGGATCACGCTTTTTGTTTCATAGTTGGTTGGCTGACTAAAGGGTACAGTTCTTGTGGTAGTTTGTAATCCTCATTGGCTCCACCATAAAAGCCATATAGCATCCCTTCAAATTGTTGTGCCCTTCTAGTGCCTTTTCTGTGAACAGTTCCTTATCTATAATGCTGATAGGATTCCTAATAAATGCTGCCAGTTGTGCTGTATGCATGAATAAACAAAGCCATGTCTTAATTAAAAGTTAATTTATTTTGTAAAAAAAAAATGTGATAATTAATCATTTTTATCTTCCTTTATTATAGTATAGGCTATGTTTTGGAATGAAAACCTAAAAATATGTTAAAGTTTAGACTGTAGTGATTCGAAGAAGTTGTTAACCATTTGTGCTGGTCGTCACTGTCCATATACATTTGCCTTTGTAAAACATATAACAAGGTATAGCTTAAATTTTCTTTTAAAACTTTTTCACAGCACTCCCAAGTATTTCCAAAAAACTTGTCTAATCGAATGGGTCTCTGGGCCTAGGGGTACGGGGGGCACTGACTGTATTTTTTTTTTTAATTTTCTAACCTTTTATTAAAAGGAAAGGATTGAAACAAAGTATGGGGAAACCTGAAAAGGGGATGCAACGTAACAATGCATCTTTTTTCAGGTTTACTCATTCCCTTTTACCTAACCTGATTGCTACCTGATTGCTTGTCTCGCTCTCTCTCTTGTTTTTCTATTTACCTGACAAAAGTTCTGAGGATGTCTGAAATTTTCCATCTAATTTCTTGTAATGCAGCAATAGGCATTTAACTTTTTATTTTAGTTACTCTATTAGTTTGGCTAAGGCTCCTTCTCTAACCAGGCTTATTAACTTCAGGAACACAGTCCTAATACGATGTCCATTACTATCATTCCTGGTTCTTGTTTGTGGTTTGGATTTTGTAGGATATTTTTACATGGCTGCGTTGTTAGCCCTCAACCATCTGGGGGCTGCTCCTTTAAGCTCTCTAGGTAGGGCCTTTATTTTTTGATTCCCCCACTTCCAAGAAGATTCTATTTTAGTCCACCCCTGGTATTTTATTTCCTTAGTAGCCATCATATGCTGTACGTTTCCCTTATCTGCCACCTAGGAAGGCACTCGATGGAAGATAAATATGCACAAGAGCTTACCCCACCTAATCATCTAAAAGGTTTGATGTCCTCCTAATGGAGGAGTTAAAAATGAAAGGTTCTTTTCAATAACTGCACCAAGTTGGATGTCACCTTGTGATGTGTATGCATAATGTGGGGTGTGTACATAAGGTGGGTTGTACGCCCCACATTGGAAAACAATTCCATTAACCAAAGAGATGTTGTAGAATAGATTAATTATGTAAGCCTACAATATTATAATTCATCATAAAATTACCTTTCTCTTCTAACTTGTAAAATTAGTGTAAATCATTTACAATGCAAGTGAATAAAAAGCAACAAACTATAAAGTATGGCATTCAACGCAGATCCTCAGGAATAATCATTCATTTTGAGCATGTTATAAAACTTAATTTACTGTAGTTACTGCAGTTTATTAACTCCCAAAAAACAGCAGATTTTTCAATTTTTTTTTATATTACAACTAACTATCAAAGTGTCTCATAGGTGTAATTTTGTAGCTAAAGGTAATTGCATGCTCTTTAATTTATATTAGGTGATGCTCTGTAATTGATATTAGGTTTTTGTTCAAAATATACTTTCCAAAATTGATTTATTATTATTTTTAGGCAGAACAAAACATTTTTGAGTCGACAAAAACATAATATCACAGCTTTACAAAGAAGGAAGAAAAAAAGATGGCTTCCAATTATATTAGTGAAATTGATATTTTATATTTTATTACCATATATTCAATACTACTAATACTACAACAAATATTCATTTTCAAAAGAATAGGCTCACTTTGTGGACACCCTATCAATCAAGGAAATAATGCCACAAAAAGTCAAAATTATAATTTTTTAAAAAATAATTTTAAAAAACATGCATGTAATTATCACTTTAAAAAATTATTAGTAAGAATTAAATTAGAATAAAAGCTAAGAAAAAGGGTACATTTTAATAAGTTAATTTGTTATTTTATATCAGAGATATCGATCAGCTTATCTAATCTGTCATCCAGATGATGCATATACATTCTTGAAAACAATTTCTTTCTTTATTAAAACATAAAAATGTATCACAAACAAAGGATCTGATATATACTCTGACCCTTTTACCCTTGTTTTGGAAATCCAATTTAAAGTTTGTTATTGTCATGTTGCAGTGCATATGTAAAAATGTTAGACTTTAAAGTAACTGGTACATCTTCAAAGATAAGATAAGATTCTTTTATTGATCCAAACAAACGGAAATGTTTTATGATTGCATTGTACATTTTCAGCACATATAAAAAACAATTTGAACACAAGCCTTTTGTAATAAAATTTTTCACTAGCAGCCATTCAGTGAGTTCTCTTAGCCATGTCAGGGACTTATTAGTTCTCATTAACCCTCTGGAGATGGTGCCTTTTCGGGGTGTATGTGCCAAAAAGACCGCACACTTTTTACGAGCTCGACACTCGAATTGCAAAAAAATTATAAAAAATAAACTACTCCCTTAATATATGTAAAACTATATACTATATATATTCTTGTAGGAAATTGAATGAACTAATACAATCTTTATGAATCAAACTGAAATATCAAATTTATGCAAATGAGCTACTCTTATTTGCATAATGTATGTGTGTAATGTTTTGTTACACCTAGAATAAACATGACTTACTTGTATCAGTTGTGTGAATTTTTTTATGGATGAGGCGTGAATAAGTCCTAATACTTATTTTTTGGGGGGAAAAGGCCCATGAAAGGCCTTCAGACACCTCTGGCACATGGTTCTACTCCTTTTCGACCCCCACCCCTTATTTTTTAGTTGTTACAGACACACTGTAACAGGCCCCCATTTATGACCTAGGGGCCTTCTCTTAAGCTGGATGTTACTGAGAAAGTTGTCTGGAATTTCTATTGGTCTCTCTCATTAACACTTGAATGATATTTAGTGTAAAAAATAGCATCAAGTACTCAAATGGGTGCTTATGCCTTATTTAAAGGACATATGTTGTCTAAAAATTGAGAGCGGTCATCTCTGTCCATTTGAGGACCCTTAATACTAGTAATACTAAACCAAAAGTTCACAACATTAGCATTACCCTCAATTTGAAAGTCTTTATTTGGTTGTTTTCATCATTTTCATCGTCAGATTCACCGCAAGAATATAAAAATCACTAAGCACAGTTTGATCAGAGTCATCGTCAGACATGTTCGAATTTCACGATGTAACTATACAAAAAAAAACAACAAAAAAATCCTTTCGCACTAATATATTGAGTTCACCTTCAACAAATGCCGGGATGTGCAGGAATACGTAAGAATAATTTTGATTCGCTGGTACAACGCCATTCCAGCCAATCGTGAGGCTCGATTTATCGGGCCCATAGTTCGGACTTACGTCTTTCTCGCCAGTCAACCTTGGGCCGATAGATCAGCCCTTACGTCTCCAGAGGGTTAAGATTTGTGACTTCAGGGGGAGCACGCTGGTAAATTCGTACAGATTGGGGAACAGAAGAATTTTTGTATTTTTCATTCCTTGCCCTGATGGAAAGAATTCGTACCGAACGGGCCAATCCTAAGTGTCTGTAATGAAGAGGGTGGGATGTATCATCCAAAATGTGTTTGATTTTACAATAACATCTTTCTTCAAATAGTTCTTTGAGTGAAGGATGTTTAGTTTGTGTTATTTTTCTAGCTTTCTTGATTAGTTGGTTTATGCAGTGTTCAAAAACAGGCGTTGAATTCCCACACTAGCAGGTAACATTGAAACTGAGTAGGCTTCCAATTGTTGAACTGCAGAATAAGTTCTTGTTTGTTTTTAAGCTGAAATTGTACAGTTTTTTGAGGTAGAACAGTCTTTGGTTGAATTTCTTATACAGCATTTGGCCGTGCTCATGCCATGTTAGCTTATAATTAATGGTGACACCTGAGTACTTATATGCATCTACTTTCTCTACACTTTGATTTTTTAAGTTAAGATCTTAAATCTGGTGTTCCCCCCTCCTGAAATCAACAACCTTTCCTTTGTTTTTTGAGACATTCAGCTGGAGAAAATTTTCATCGCACCAATTGAGAAAGCTTGTAACTAAGTTGCCGTATAAGCCTTCTCCTTCAGATATTAAGCCAATGATGGTGGCATCGTCAGCAAATTTTGAGATTGGAACAGTGTCGCTTGAGCTTTGTTTATCATTGGTACATATTGTATACAGTACAGGGGAGAGCCTAAATGTCATAATGACCTATGTCTCCTAAAGTGTTCATTAATTGCTACATTTTCATGATGCTGATACAGTTATTTTTATTTTGCATTGAGGAACATAAGCGTCTCCCAATTGTGCACAGCTTGTCTCCTTTATTTTCAGTATCAGAAACTTTTGGAAACTCAGCATGGCCTTGAATCTGTCCTTAGTCATATTTCATCATATAATGATTTCCTGGACCACAGTCTTGTAAAAATAAGTACTTGAATAAGTACTGTATTCATAATAAATCCTCTTAGTTGATAAAACTCTTCAATTATGTTATACCAATTTTATAAAACATAAAGATTCTTTGGTTCATTGTCCTGCACATTGCATACTATCAAATATACGCAACGAAATTTGCAGTAAATTAGAGTTTGAAAAAGTCTTATTTGCTTTTGAAATCTCCTTATATTTCTCTTGTTTAAAAATTAATCAGTAAGCAGTATGCTTTTTATGTCTGATCTAAATGCACAAATCCACTTTGAGCCCCACAGTCATTGTCATCATAATCATACTCATCGACATCTGCCCATCATAGGTGCTGTAAAATATATTTAAATTTAATTAATTTAGCTCAAACACAAAATTTACAATCTAATTTAAAAAGACTTCAAAATAGAAAACAATCTGCCTCAATTACTTTTACTTCAACTCAGGGAACTAAGCTGATTGTCTACAAAATAATAGCCATGGATATAGCATTGTTTACATTTGACATTGGGCTAACTGAAAAATAATAATATAACAATAATTTTATAAATTAGTTTAACCCAGGAACTGTGGCATGCATTATTCTGTGTTGTGGAGCCATTTGAAATTGCATTAAATGACATAGAAATATTGATACAATACCCCAATAAGTACATATTTTTTAGAAAGGTAAGTGGATGGGGATAAAGTTGACCGTATTGCCCAACGCGGTTAAAAAAATTTCTCAGTGTTTTTGACCATGGAGTTCTCGGGTAGAAAAAAATTGACAAAATGTCTTGCTTTCAAGTGCTCATAACATCATTAATTTTTATAGATACACTTAAAACACAAATCTAAATGTTGTAGCCAATTCATTTATCTTTAAGAAAATGTATAGTTTGTGTTATGTTTTCATTGTTTTTATTGCAAACAAGTAACATAAACATATATATACATAAATACAAGTTCTCAATCAGGTGTTGACTTTCTGCTTGGTACCACAATTCTTGAACCATAAAATAGACAATTCGATTCCACGGAGAGTGAGTCTTGAATATTTTTAGAAGCTCCTATATTAGCTGCATCCTTGTTCAAGTGTTCTTTGTTTATAGAGGAAGGCCATCCCTCTTGGCAATATCTCATTACTGTAGACACAGTAGAACCTTTAAGTGACTCTTTAGAAAGGACTCCTGGGTCTGTTGGTCTGATCTGTAAACTGATTTGTTTGATCATACATACAGCATCCATGTCTGCTTCACTTTCTTCAACATCAAAAATGTCATCAGGCCCTGAGGGTAGACGACTAAGAGCATCCGCATTGCAATCTCCAGTTGACTTAGGGATTTTTTAACGAGCTTTAATCAATGAGTTTTGATTAGCAATGTGATTTGTCCTTGTTTGAAACAGTGAGTCTATTGAAATCTTGAGGTTCTTTATTGCGGCTCTTCCCGACAAGTTTAAGCTGTGATTTTTCACTACAACAAATGACAGATTTGTAGTTATTTCCCCTGCCTTAGCCTGCATCTGCACACTTCCCAACACATTAAGTAGGTCACCAGACGCTGACTCGTACTTGACCGATACTGTTCGGTTTCTGTTTTGGGGCATTTTCTTTCTTATTTAGACAAACTCTTTCTAGATGTCCTCTCTTGTGGCAAAAGCGGCAGATCACGTCTTTGTACCTGCAGATATTTCCTTTATGGCCTCTTACTCCACACCTGCCACAAGTTCCACTCGGAAAATCCTGTCTTTGAGATGGAGAAAATTTCTCTGCTGTCTGATGTTGCTTCTTTCTTTGTGACTGAATTTTATTGATAGGTGTTTCTTCATGGACTGTTTCTTTGGCACATTTCGCTGCCTCCTCTGTTTCAACAGCTATTTCAACTGCCTTGTTGAATGACAGTTCAGTGTCCTTCATCCGAAACAAAATTTTCAATACAGCCTCATTCTTTACAGAGCACATGAATCTTGTTCGTAAAGCTTCATCTAGAGGATTTTTGATATTACTAAACTCACAAGTCGCTGCATCCTGTCTGATCCTAGCTGCCAATTCTTTGATTGTTTCCCCCGGTTTTCTTCTAGAATCAGACCAAAATTTGAACCTTTCCCTGATTACAAATTTGGTGGGATCAAATTGATCCATCATTATTCTATATATTTCTTCTATGTTCAAGTTATTTAAATTTTGTGGTGGTTCTTTTTGTTGTACGATGGTTGATAACATTTTTGTGCCTGCCTTTCCTTTGGCACATTATTTGCCAACACGAAGGTAACGTATCTAGCGTAGTAGTCTGTGAACGTTTCCTCGTTACTATTGAAATGTGGAAACTTCCTATTAGTAGCCGTATTACCTGTTGCTAATTTCAAAAGCAGCTCGTTCTGCTGTATGAGCTTCTGGATAATGTCAGCTTGGGTCAGATTTGACTCCATTGTGTATTTACTTCCTCCATCCCGTGAACTCACTCGTGCGTATCAAACTATCACTCGGTTGTACTGAGTTTTGTATTGAGTTAATACTGACCATCATACTGTGTCGTTGACTCTGTGATGTTTATACTGGCCACCATTTTTTTATGTTTTCATTGTTTTTATTGCAAACAAGTAACATAAACATATATATACATAAATACAAGTTCTCAATCAGGTGTTGACTTTCTGCTTGCGTCTGGAACACGGTTCATAAATACACACTCTCTGTCCAGTCTCTCTGCGCATGCGCACGGTTTCCTTGACTGGCTATCGGTATGGTCCAGTCCGCTAGTCCACCATAACAGTTTGCTAAGGTTGTGATTGCAATTAAACATCTGGAAGTAATTTTAGGTAATTTATATAAGAAACTGGGGACCACTGCTAAAACCTAGTACAAAATACAAAATCTCAGGCAAAATAGTTATTATTGACTAGTAAACATTTAAAAAGGAACTGTGGAACTGATTTGGTTTATTTCACTATAAAATTTATTAGTTCTGAGCTATAATCTGTAGATTCTGTAACTAAAATTCAGTCAGTCCTTGCCCAACCTCCAGGCCTGGTTCGAAGGCCTACTTCAGTATTACTAAGAGTAGTAAAAAAATTCACGAACTGAATTATCTCAACTGATATCGTCACGAGAAATCAACATCGGTATCACTTCAAAACTCTCATTAAAAGCTTTCAAACATATTTCTATTAGTTCTTGCACCGGAGGCCCAGCCATAACGTCATCCATTTTAGCTTTTAAAAAAAACAGCGTTATAAAAGTCTGATTGAAAAGTATTTTAACGTTACCACGAAACAGCTTGAACCGGAAGATGATTTAATTATTACTAAAAGGAAGTGGCTATAATTCCGGTTAAATATTTGATTTGAAATTGCTATCAGACTGTTTTTTTATCGGCTCATTTTTTTCAGCCGACACTGAACGAGAATGTCGGCCTTTTTCGGCTGACCATAGTTTCTGGGTTAAGTTAAAACAAATAAATAATGCATTCTATTTTTTATAACCATTTACGAATTTTATACTACAGGAACGTGAAGAAAGCTAATAATAGGACTAAGAAGTAGATATCACAGTATGAGTTGAGTAGAAATGAAAAATGTAAACAACCCTTATTTGCTATTATTATGATACATGTTTTATTATAAGGGTTTGGTAATGTGTTGGGGGGAGGGGGGGCATGTAATTAATGATAGATGGGACACTTTTTCAAGGTCACTACACTTTACTGAGACCTTAGTTTGCCTCAAATTTGAAATACCCGATACTTTTTTAATGCTTTTTTTATAAGGGAATATGGGAGGTGGTGATATGAAACCTTTTTGTGTGTTCAGATGGGGAGTGGGGCAAAAATGGTTGTGAAGAACTGCTGTAAGTGGTGGGGGTTGTACAATATCTTAACAATAATTATAATCATTGGTCAAAACTAACACCCCTCCTGGTTAAAAGAAAAGTTTAATTTTATTTGAATAAGTTTGAGAACCACTGTGCTAGTGTGTTAAATGTGAAGTAAATTTTGATGGGTATCGAAATGATACTATTACACATGCTAAATTTANTGCAGGATTCATTTTCATCGTTACAAAATGAACATAATTAATCACAAAAAACAATATATTGTGAAATATTAATTTCTGATTACAAATAAATGAAATTTTGTCTTGTAGCATGGGTAACAGTCTTAATATAACAACAGTAAACTACTTTGCTACATTTTGCGACAGTATGCGTAAAAGCAAACGTCAGTGCGAAAGTTTAGATAGTGATCTTCCACAGCAAGTTTACTTCTATCTTTAGGCTTGATTACCAACAAGCTGGAAAACCCTGTTTCACGAAGATATGTTGTTGGAAAGGAAGAGGAAAGCGCAACACAGTCTCAGACAGAAAAGGATATGACTGCAAACACTTGATCCAGAATTTTGTAACTGGCATTGTAGAGAAATCATTTCTCGCTGTATCGCTGTCTATATGTTCAATGAACTCCTCTTGGGTTGACTCAGAAAAATCTTCAACTTTGACTGTGAATGGACTTCTGGCAAGTGCAAATGGGGTGTGAGGTAGATTTGGAAAATACGATGAAATTTCGTCTGTAAGCATGTGCAAGTGCTCCTTCACAGAATTTATCATTGTAATCTCTTTGTCTGGTTCAGTGTCAAGAAACAAGATAATATGGGCAATGTATACATTTTATTTTCATCCAATTTTTTTGGCCTAAGCTGAAATTAAAATTTAAATGATCGCATCTTTTTAGGGAAATTGAGGGATGTTGAATTTGATAAATTTAACTCATTTAAGATGGCAAAGATGTCAACCAAGTAAGCTATTTTCTGCAGTTTTGAACTGCGGTCTTGCTTTCTGATTTTAAAAAGTTTTGAGTTCATCACGAAGTTCAAAAACACGTTTTAAAACTGTTCCTTTCAACAACCATCTCATTTCGGTGTGAAATTGAAATAGCAGAGCAATGTTCGACACATTAACTCGTTGCACAGTCTAATGTTTAAATTGCTTTTCTTTACAAAATTGACAGAACTTACGAAACTTTTCGTTACTTCTTTTAACTCTTGAGACAGCGCCCTCGTCGCTAATATTTGCCGATTAATCAATCAGTAAGTTCCGATGACTTTTTGTGACTCATTCAGTATTAAACGTTGAATCCATATCGACATCCTAGCATAGCTCTAGCACTATCTGTGCAAACAACCCAAACCTTTTCCCAAGTGATCTTATGATCTTTCAGAAATAATCCAACTGTGTCAAATACATCATGTGCAGTAGTTGTCATTTCAAGAGTTTTGCAAAAAAGAAACTCATCTTAAAATCACCGCCATTAAATGAAACTGCACGTAAACAAGTAACTGAACAGTTTGCAACGTCTGGATACTAAATATTGGAAGTGGAGCAGATTTAATTTCCTGGATTACCTGATCAAGAATATCAACAGACATGTCATCTGTTTTTCTACGGACAGTGTTGTTAGTTACGGAAATTGCACCTCGTTTCGTAACAAATTCGTCTTCAATCATAATGAAAATTTCTGTTTTTTTAGCCGGACCAAATCAATCGGTTTCTAAGACCATCGGCATCGAAAATGTGTGTTTTCCAAGGGTCTTAGGCGACCCCCATGAAAGGGTCGCGCCCCACAGGTTGAGAATTGCTGATTTAGAGGATAACCTTTTAATTATTATATCTGAAAAATTTCATGGTAGTCACCATGGTCACCGTAGCCTGCTAGTATTATATCTAACGATGTAACAGTCGTTTTTATGGTCTTGTCCCATCCATCCCTGTAACTCTGGCAATCCCACTCAGAACTGATGCTTTTATATTTCCATGCTTGGATTCCCAACTGCAGTAGATCTGAGAATGAAAGATTGTGCTCTTTGCGAGGAAAAATGCTTAATCTTACATTTATTAACTTCATGCTCCCATCAAAGATATGGAAGGTTGGGGAAAAGAATCCTTTTTATGAGACACTGGAAAAGATCTACAAAGAGGCACCACGACATGATATTAAAATAGTGAGTGATGACTTCAATGCCAACTATTGGCAAGGTAAAGTCTGCATAAAGAATCCAATGACAATGGGATCCGACTCATAGACTTTGCTTCAATAAAAGAGATGTCAGTTAGCAGCACCAAGTTTCCACTCAAAAAATATACATACATAAAGTTACTTGGAACTCACCAGATTGAATTACCCACGTTTTAATCAATCGATTGAAGGATCAGACATAATAGATGTAAGAAGCTATCAAGGAACAGATGCAGGCTCTGACCATCTACTTGTAAGGGTTAAATATAAGCAGAGAATAAGCATTATTCACAATGGCCAAAATCAAAGAGAAAAGTGATTACCAAAAATTTTCCAAAAATGATGTAACAAGTAGAAGCATCACAGGAGGAAACAGGGAAAACAACATAAATGAACAGTGGGATCGGGTTAAAAAAATGCTGTGAAAACATCAGAAAATCAGAAAAAGTAGGAGGATTGCAGCAATCAAACAATAGAGTAGGCTGATTTTATCATGAATGCAGACAGACTGTTGAAGAAAGGAACAAAGCCAGAGGAAAGCCATAAAAATGTGTAGGAAGAAAAAGAGGACATGGGGGAAAAAGCTAAATGAAAAAGAAGACTTATCAAGGGAGGGAAACATCAGAGCAATGTACATAAAGATAAAAGATGAAAAGAATGGATACCAAGCCAGACCACAAATGTGTGAGAGCCAGAATGGAAATTTTGAGGACATAATAAGTGCAGACAATAGACAAGATGAAGATTATCAACCACCAAATGGAGGACCAGACCCTTTAATAAACTAGTCAACTCTAGAAGAAACTTCAGACGTAATCAATTCTATGAAAAACCACAAAGCCCCTGGAGAAGATCTCATCACAGCAGAACTTATAACTAAAATTTGTCAAGAAGAGAAAATTCCAACAGAATGGCAAACAGCACTAATAACCCCAATACACAAGAAAGCTTCCAAACTTCAGTGCACAAACTACAAAGGAATTTCCCTATTAAATGTTACATACAAAATACTGACAAAAGTAGTTGCCAAAAGGCTACAGCCTTTCACTGAAGAAATACTAGGTGACTTCCAATGTGGATTCAGACAAAACAGATCAACGACTGATCGGATGCCTATTAGAGAAATGTTACAAACATAATATCCCAGTACATCAACTCTTTTGCCATATGACAGCATCAAAACCAGGTTGACTATTCTCGACTTCTCAAAGGCCTTCAACCCATCCACACAGCCTTCTTCTACATAAGCTCCACCACTACAGCATTACCGGCAACCTTCACTCCCTGGCTCTCAACATTCCTAACACAACATACCATGCAAGTAGTGGTAGACGGTGTCCAATCAGGGAAAGCTACCGTAGACTCAGGAGTTCCACAAGGCACAGTGCTGAGCCCCCTTCTCTTCCTCTGTCACATAAACATCTCAAGTGAGGCTGTTTGCAGATGACTGTCTTGTCTACAGAGAGATAAACGGCTATGATGACCACAACCACCTCTAAACAGATTTGAAGTGCCTTATGAATTGAGCGGACAATTTGGGCATGAAATTTAATGAAACCAAATGCTACACAATGACCATCTCAAGAAAAAAAAACCATCAACCTATATGTACTCTCTAAACGAGACAATTCTCCAACAAGCATCAAATAACCTAAAATGGTCGCCCTATATAAACATAATTTAAAAAAAAAGCCAATTCCACCCTAGGTTTCATTCGAAGAAATCTGCGCTACGGCCCAAGTTCCTGCAAACGAAATGCATATCACACACTCGTCCATCCACTACTATAATATGGAGCAAATTCAACGTACCGCAGTGCGTTTTAGCGCTCAAGACTAAATCCACCATTTCTGGCTTCATCTCTGACCTCTTAAAAAGATTTGACATCATCACCCGCCGCCCCTAAAGACAGACGAGAGGGACTCTGCCTGATATTCTTATATAAAGTGGTCATGGGACTGGTTCCGATCATCCCAGCAGGCACGTACCTCATCCCACAGAAGCCGGGTAGACTGATCAGAGCAAAAAGCTCACTAAACACTGACTTCACCACTGACAATCCCATAAACAATTACACCCGAAACATTAGCAAATGCTTCAAAGTGCCTCAGTGCACAACAGTGCAGTATGAACAATCTTTCTTCCCACAATAATAGCATAGAACAACCTGGACAATGCCACTGTGAACTCGACATAGGTCGAAAGCTTCAAGGCTACCCTGGCATCAGCTAGGAGCTGTTAGAATAGCAACATCATACCCCCAACCGTTGCACAGATGCCAGTACAAGGATGCAGCAATGAACACAACCAGAAGCAGAAAAGAAAATATCTTTATAAAACTGATACATAAAATACCCGAAAAAACGTTTGCTTACGAGGTTCAAGGAGAATATTCAGAGGAATTTCAGATTACACGAGGCCTAAGCAAGGAGACTCACTTTTATACATGCTATTTAATCTAAACTTGGATAGAGTTATAAAAGTGGTTCTCAACTTTCCTAATGCTACAACTCTTTAATACTGTTCATGTTGTGGTGA
>CAXITT010000166.1:557308-569155 GCA_964033795.1 Lymnaea stagnalis | reverse complement strand
TTGTTGGTACCACTGGTGGTCAAATGTTCAGGAAGGAAACACTATCTGTTGTCCAATGTTGAAATATTTGAAGTCAAGGAGTCTTAACTTCATAAAAGATTAAGACTTACCTATTCAGGAGTGTCTCTGTTAGTGTTACAGAGAAAAAAAAATATTTGTGGTACCCAATCATGGATGTATCTCAGTTGTACCCAATCATGGATGTATCTCTGTTACACCCAACATGGATGTATTATCTCAGTGTTACACCATCATGGATGCAGTATCTCAGTGTTACACAATCAGATGAATCTCAGCTGTACCAAATCATGTAGTATCTCAGTGGTACCCAGTCATGGATGTATATCAATTGTACCCAATCATGGATGTATCTCAGTTGTACCCAATCATGGATGTATCTCTGTTATACCCAATCATGGATGTATCAATTTTACCCCAAAGATGGATTTAGTATCTCAGTGGTAGCCAGTCATGGATGTATATCAATTGTACCCCAATCATGGATGTAGTATCTCAGTGGAAGCCAATTATGGATGTATCATCTTAGTCACACTTAGTGGTACGCCATCATGAATGCATCTCAGTTTCAGTTGTATGGTACCAAATCATGGTTGTAGTACCTCAGTTGTACCCAATCATGGATGAATTATCTCAGTGTTACACAATCATAGATGAATCTTAGGTGTACCCAATTATGGATGTAGTATCTCAGTTGTTCCCAATTGTGGATGCATCCCTATTTCTGATTAAAATTGAGAATAATATCAAAAATATTTTACTATCTATATTTTTTAAGTTTCCAATATATTATGGCATATTTTTGTCTTTATTTCTCACTCTTTCAAACTGAGTATCATTTGGGAGCAATAAAAAAACCTTACTAAATCTCATGTAAAATAAAACTAACTAAAAACTGGAAATACATTTAAATAGTTATTCAGTACCTGGTCAATGAACTATGAAATCAAGAGACATTGTTTTCTATCAGATCACTTCTTGGAGGAAATCATCCAATGTGTTGATAGAAACAGGGAAATCATCCAAAGTGTTTATAGAAACAGGGAAATCATCCAGTGTGTTGATAGAAACAGGGAAATCATCCAATGTGTTGACAGAAACAATCTGTAAATAGAGAAATTATAAACTTGCTTGTCTAGTTTTATATTGTGTATTCTGTATTTTTGAAAGGGTCAGATTATAGGCTAACTAGACGTAAGCCCATGACCTCAATAATCTCTTGGGCAACTAAATTTTGATGCTTTGTTTTATAGATTCCAGGGCTTACTAAACAAAACAAAAAACTTCAAAAATTAATGATAAAGGATTTATTTTACAGTCCGCTTGCTGTCCTCTAGGATACCACATTGAAGCTAAATGTTTATTTTTTATTATATATTTTATTCATTGTAGTTTGTTTACTGAAGGAGTATTCTTGTCAACACGTTTCGTTTTTTGTTTCATCCTTTTATTCAGATTTTCGCATACTTGGTTTAGCTCATTTCCTTAGATTAAATATTTACATTCTGATGTTAATGAAGAAGGCATTTTGACCTATTTTTCCATATATTTTTATGAATTATAATTATATACTAAGTCCTAAGTTTTGTTTATCTTATGTAAATCAAGTCAGATATATTTGAGATGGCAAGGTATAAAGCTAGTCCTATGAAATCATTTCTCCATCACAAAAATGGTCAATGTTTCTAAAACTAATAAGTTCAGTGTCTTGCATTTTCCCATGACTACTGTACCTCTCCACGTACCCAAAAAAATATTTCTCATCATTACCGGAGCTCTCAATGTACGGTACCGGTACCCAAAAGACTATTTATCATGACTACTGTACCTCTCAATATACCTTAAACAATATTTCCCACTTAACTTATTCCCCTATTTTTGTTTGGCCTGAATATTTATGTTTGATTTAAAAAACTTTAGCAATTTATGATATATTTTAATGATTTATGTTATTATTATTATTATTTATAATTGTCTATAACTTTTTAATTCTTCGGTGACATTAGTGTTACAAATTTTATATGTTAGTATGACTGTCAAAAGAAAATCCTTTCAACTGCCCTTGAAATTTTTTAAGTGAAGTACTGAACAACAAATTTAATTTAATATTCTCATAAAAGTAAGATTGTGATCTCTAGGCTTACAATTTTTCGACAGTAATTGTTTTTATCACTTTAATATTAAGTCAAGAATCTATTCAACCCAGTCATGCAGACCAGCTTTATTGAGTGGCAATGTATCAAGTAATTATTCATTTAATTATATATTTCCTAATAACTACAATGAACTTAATTTAATAAGTTAGAATAGACTACAGTATCAGTAAATAAATACTTTAAAAAATTAAAAAATTAAATTAGTTGTTAGTACTACTCCTCCATATTTTGAGTGTACTAATTTTTGTCTTGTACTAGTTACTTGTGATAATTTAATAATTACTATTACCAGTGGTTTGGTAATTGGTATTATTTCTCCTCAAAATTTTCTAACTCAAATCAAACTAAACAAAAATTGCATTTAAGATAAACTAAAATGGTGAAATATCATTTAATACTTTCCCAAATAACATATAGTACACCCTGTCCCTAGTGACTGGGTATAGCACAACCGTACACTTATAATAATGGGAAAAAGTGTTTCTGGTAATTCCTGGCAACTGGATGGGTTACACCCATAGTCTTATATCACTGTAAATGGCTCTCTTTATGTTATTTTTCTTTTTTAATATGTGGCATGATTTAATTGACCTGAAACCGAACTCCCTTCATAGATCGCGTATTACCTCCCACTGAAACAATTTTTCAGAATATTAATGATAAAATGACACAAACAATAGTTGACTGCACCAAGAGGGAAGGTGAGAAAAAGCCTACTACACACTGGCACTCTTTATCTGAACACAATTTCAGTGGAATTTTTATTTAGCCATGTTGATGGAAATCCTCTTTTTAGGGCAGCATTTTCAATGAAGACATTCAGCAAACTACTGATTCATATTTGCTTTGATAACAAGGATGGTTGATCAATCCTTTCTGGCTTGTGACATCTTTGATCCCATTAGAGATGTATGAGAAGCATTCCTGAGTAATTTGGCGAGGTATTATGTTCCTGGAGAGAACATCATAGAATCATAGTAGGTGGACAACTGGTTGGTTTCAGAGGTCAGTGCAGATTTACTCAATATATGATATATGCCAAGCAAGCCTGAAAAATATGGAATAAAACTCTTCTTACCCTGTGAATCATCTTCGAACTATCCTCTGAAGAGCTCCCCATATCTCTTCAAATTCAATGTAAGTGCCCTGCCAGCAAAGAGAAATATTGGAAAATCCCAAGTGATTGTGATTTCTCTCACAAGGAACTTCATTGGAAGTAGCCAAAATTTCAGAACAGCCTATTATTTCATTCCCCTACAACCTGCGAAACCAATGGCAGAGAAAAGACTCACCCTATAGTTGGAACAGTGAAATGGAGCAAGATGTTCCTACACAATAATAATGTCTGCTCCTAAAAAAATCAGGGTTTTTGTTCAGACAGGAAACAACTTTGTAAAAAACCAGAGCTTGACGCAGAAAATTGTATTGCTCCAGAACACAATACACAAATGTCCAGATATGGAAAGTGAAACTGAATGCAAGAAACCAGAGATAACAAAATCAAAGGAGGCATATATGCCATGGAACAGATGACGAAGGTGCTCTCTGTGAATACAAAAAAGTAAAATATGGCCTTTGGTTGTCTTCTTCTTCTTATATTTGAGGGGCCCACGATCAATTTGTTGATCATTCTGGCTCCTGGTTTAAATTCAGAGTTTGTTTTTCAACATTGTTGACTTCCACTGCAGCCAATTATAGACAGCCAATATTGACATTGCACACAAAACATTCCCAGTGTTTTGAAATCTTTATAAACACTGCAAATGGCTGCCCAAACCACTTCAACTCAGCAAGTTTATTAAGACATATTTATATTTGCAAAGACCATTCTGTTCTTTTATGTATAAACTGTGCAAGCTGAGGTGCAAAGCCCCTATTTTCCATGTGTACATGTGACTGTTCTGCTTTAAAATAGTATGTTATTTGAATACATGTTAATGTTATTATTGATGTACCAGTACCCAAATGGATTCAGAATACAGTGGAACCTCTCATAACAAGCACCTCTCATAACGAGTCATTCGCATAACGAGCAAAAAAAAAATGTTAAGAATTTGCTCCCTTAACGAGTGACATTTCACCAAACGAGTTACGCAGAAAGGGGAAGTCCCTTTTTCCCGACATTCATTTGTGAGCCGGGAGTTCCGCGCCTATGCATTAGTCTGTGTCTAGCACTCTGTCTGTTAGCGTATTGATTTAGTGTGTGATCACCAGTTTTTACAAATTTTGTATTCAGACAGTATTCGAAATTTTTTATGTGCATAGTGTAAATAACCTGTGCTAAAATGTCTTCGAAGAAAAAACCACAAGAAGACAATCGTAAGAGAGAAAAAATAACTATTGAAATGAAACGTAAAATCATTGAGAAGCGAGAACAAGGTGTGAGCGTGGCTAATCTAGCGCGCACATACAATCGGTCAACATCAACGATCTGCACTATTTTCAAGAACAAAACCAAAATTAAGGAGATGGATGCTTCAAAGGGGGTGTCAAGAATGTCTTCGTAATGGTTACGTATTCTTGATAATGTTGAGAGGTTGCTTCTAATATGGATAAACGAGAAGCGATTACAAGGCAACACTATTAATGAAAACATTATTTGTGAGAAGGAGAAACTTATTTTCGCCCAATACAATTTTCTAAATTGTATTCCAAGTTATTACACTCCTTAACAATTCGTAAGTAACTTTATTTTAAAATTGTTAATAATATTTTTTGAAAAATGAGTATTTTTTAGCATGGAACGCATTATCATGTTTTACATTGGTTTGTATGGGAAAAATTGTTTCGTTTAACGAGTGTTTCGCTTAACAAGTAAGATTCTGGAACAAATTACGCTCGTTATGAGAGGTTCCACTGTATTTATTTATTGTCAAAAATTAAAATTAATTTTATGGATTGCACAGACTCAAATAATAAATAAATAACAACCAAACAATAATGTTCATAAGCCTATTCTATTAAATTATGCTTGGGACTGTACAAAAAAAGATAACGCCCCCAAAAATTAGTCACTTTTGCATGTTTTATATTATATATTTTATATAATTGCAACCACCAAGGCCAAGGTGCTAATTCCAACTACCTCGTGGATGAGGGCGAGTATGAGAAAGGTATGAAAAAGGAGACTTGAGATACCAGCAATCACAGTCTGTCTTCGGGTGTATTACACCCAGTTGCGATGGAAAGGGTTTGAATAGATATATATTTACATTGACATTCTTTAAAGACTGCGACTATTCGTACCCGGGTACCAGAAGTGAGAGATTGGGATGCGATTGTAAACTTACTTCTTCAGCTTTACTAAAATAAACTACCACAAATGACATCCGAATAGCTTGAGTCTAATGGTACTCGGGTGCGAATGGCGGCGCTGAGTGTCTGGGTCCATTTTGACTCAGTGCTATAAGAACGTCATTTTTAGTGGTAGTTTATTGCAGTTAAACTGAAGAATTAAGTAATTAAGTTTACAAACATATAGTCCATTCAATACCCCCCTTTTGTCTTACAAACCCAACAATAAAATTTTAAATAATTTTTTAATACAAACCTCTTACTTCTGGTACCTGGGTACGAATAGCAACTTTGTTCTTTAAAAAACTAAATTTAGTAAATTAAATAGCTTGATTTTAATTTAATTAATCTTAATTAAATTATACCTATACTATATAATTACTTACATAATTTGACTTCACACAGTACCCCCACCTCACACACACAACAGTTCAGAACAACCAACTAATGTTTGGGCTAATTGAAAGGACCAATGCCACGGCGTCTTTTGGGTGTTTTTTATAGTTGCAGTGAATTAGGGTTTAGTTTAGGTTAGGTTGAGGGATCGATTTTGATTTAGAGTTCAGGTTAGTTAGTTAAGTTAGGCATAGGGATCTATTTAGGGTTCAGGTTAGGCATAGGGGTAGATTTAGGGATACATTCGTGAAATTCGATAAAATAGTGGGATTCGTCCTTTAAATTTACCAATGTTTGCTTTGTATCCTGAAAAATACTGACAAAGTAAATACTGACTATAAAAGTCAACAAAATAATTTAGGAAAAGTCATTCAAACCATAAAAGAATTCTCTTTCTAAGGAAAGCTAATAAATTTATGTTGATTTAAAAAAAAACTTTTGTTATAAAAGAGTACCGTACTCAATTAGAGGCAACTCAAAAAATTATTTTGTCCATCAAGGTGACAGCAGTTAGTTCCCATACTGTTATAAAGAGTTAGGAATAGTAACCAAGTTAATACGATCTTTCACCAAGGTCACAAGAGTTAACTTTCTTGAAGCGATAAATAAAATAATCGTAATAATTAATGGGAAGTTATCGCTGTCGTCTTTAAAACATCTGTTTATTTTAATGGTTGCTTCCCTTTGACCGTATTTCGCAAAATTGAGCGGGAATAGTATCTCTTTTTTAGACATAATTTATGTTACCGGTGTTCAGTAAATTAACACTAAATTCTTGAGCAAATATTGGATTTGTGCACCTGTTACTTTTATGAAATAATTTTCCATTTTTTAAATATTTAAAATACTTTTGAACGTACATTTTAATAGAAGTAGTCAAAATAACTTTTATACTTATAATGAAAATTCTTCTGGGATATCCTGGTCATTATTATAATAAATTCACTTTTTTTGTTGTAGTAAATTTGATTTTAAAGCATGTTTTATTTCTTGTGTAAATAATTAATCAAGAAAATATTAAAAATACTTTCTATTTTTAATATTTATAAACTGATATGAAATTTATCGTAACAGAGATTGATACCCTATGATTGTTAAATTATTTTTAAAATTTCAAATTAGTTTATACCTTACTAGTAAGGCCAGTTACTTTATACTTGTTAGCATTGATAAAAATTAATAACCTTTGATTTGGGACATATTACCCAACCTTGCCTTGCAGGCTATCATTCAAAAGAGCTCACATAGAAAGTTCAAATTTAAACATTCTGATAATGGTAAAATTGATAATTCTAGAGTTATACTTATGTCATGCTCCACTTGGTTCTTTTATCCCCTGACACTGGGATTTCTTTTCACCTTATGGATCATCTTGGTTAATCAAAAGCACATTGTGAACATAAACTTTTAATTGCTACAAACTGTTTTTGGTGTTAAATAATGTCATGTTTAGTGAGACTTTTTTTATTTGTTCTTTTAAAGTTGTTTTAAATAGTCATAAATACTATGACTATGAAGATAAAATATTTTTTAAAGTATTTAATGGCTTCAATCGGACATCCCTCCCCCATCCTACTTTTGTTTTTTAAATTCACCACCCCTAATTACTTGCTATAGGTGAAAACCTTCTTATCATAATCATAAAAAAAATTCAAATTTACTACTCATGTGCTTTTGTTAAATCAATCATTCAGTCAAAGACACCTCTTGTCCATTAACTAAAAACTATTAATATAGTTCTTAGTACATTCTTTATTAGTGTTGTAATAAATATGATTTCATTGTTAAGCTTTCCAGCCTTAGACACATGTCTGTAGTATTTGTTTGTTAGTAACTTTTACAGCCATGTGTCACTAGTTATTTGATTAATAATCAATTGTCTCGTCATGTGTAACTAATGATTTGTTTGTTAGTCACTTGTCTAGTTATGTGACTCTAGTGATTTGTGCTATTCAATTGTCTAGTGATGTTGGAAATGAATGCATAAATTGAATCTATGTCTAGTGAGGTTTTTAAATGAAAGCACAAGTTGAATAATTGTCCAGTGATGTTCGAAATGAATGCACAAGTTGAAACATTGCCTAGCGATGTTATTTAAATTTAAGTTAATATTTAAATTTATTTAGCTTTAGATTTTGACATCAATAACTGTAAATACATTAATATGTACTGACAGGGTAATGCTCAGGTCACACTATCAAATTCCGGTCAAATTTCTTCAATATGCGTCAAATTTTAGTATGAAGGCACTATTTTGTGTGTGGTTTCTTTGTTGAGATCTTGTTCAAAATTTGATCAAATTCTAAGTAAGAAAGTTTAGTCTCTTAACAGATCATAAACCATTAATGGCACTAAACAAAAATAGAATAGCCAATAACATGATCAACTAGTTAGTCTTCAATACTCTATCAATTGAAATAAAATCAATAAAAGGCAAAAAAATTGTTGCTGATTTTTGGTCAAGACCAATTGAGTATAAGAAAATGACAAAAACATAAAACATATTGAACTTATGTGGATTGTCATACCATACTATAGTTATTCTATATTTATTGTTTTAGTATCATTAATGTGTGTAACAGACCATGTGACTTATTCATATGACATGGATTTTTTCACAGGACACTAACATTTGCTCTCACGGCACTAACATTTGCTCTCACGGCACAAAGGCAATGTGATTTGAAGGAAAAGAATAGAAAAACGAGAAAAAAGGAACTAATTTTTAGAGTGTATGGAGAATTCATTTTTTCTCGAGTGAAGGGAGTGAATGACATAATTTTAATGGAGAAGGTTGACATGTTGTATTTTTCAGATGGATTTAATGAATTAATTATTAGTAATATTAGACACATTTTTGTAAGTGTATGATATATATTCTTCATATTACACTATAAATGTTCGAACAATTCTGATGTCAAGGAACCATGTAATGTATTTATCAAATATCTTAATAAAGTACTGAGTAATTTTCATTGGACCTTATTACTTCTTGGCGGAGAAAGAGACAGTCGTTTGTAAAGGTGAATGAGATAGTTACATTGGCAAATCATCACTTGCACTGAAGAAATAAAATACATTAGCTCACGTTTACAAGTAACATTACATTATAAACGTTACATATGATAACTGGGAAATATAAATGTTTATGCTTTAAAATGAGTGTTTGTGTGATAACTTTATAATGTATATATTTTATATATTTTTATGAGTAATAAATAAAATGCATCTTTACAATACCCTAACTTGAGAGACGATGAAATGACAAGATTTCTATTGTCAAAGATGATTGTGACATCCTATTTTCAAATATGCAAATACTGCAACTAATGGTAGTGCTTATTGATAACTTCATTCAGGACTGCTTATTTTTTAATAAAATTTATACCAATTTGTTTCTGAATTCTTGTGAAATCTGTGATTGAACTTGTATTTGTATGTTTTAAATCAGGTGCTTTCTCTGGAAGTTATTTTTAAAAGGAGATTACCACTTCTTAAAATATTATCTTTTACAGTTTAAATTAGAGTACCAGTATATAAAAAGTAAACATAATTGTACTCAATATAATTTTTTAAATCTAATGCAGTGTACTACAAATGAGCGCTCTGTTCATTTTAATACATAAATCTGGAATGATTTACCTAAACTTGGTAAGGGGTCATCCATAAAAGACGTCCACACAAAATGGGGGGGTTCAGCAAAAAGTGGACTAAAGTGGACAAGGGGGGGAGGGGGTTTAGGACAAAGTGGATGTCCACATTGTAGTGTTTTTTTGAGTGCAGCAGTTTTGCATAAATTTACTGCTAAAAACTTCTAGTTTAATGACAAAAGAGTTGGGATGCAAACCCAAACAAATCTTTCACAAACTGAGTGGTTAAATTTAGAAAAGATTTTTTCAATATTAATAATTAATACGCTTGAATATTATTTTAAAAATATGTTGTTAAAGTTTGATTTGTCAAATACAATAAAATCTCAAATAACAGTTTTGTTAAATTCTTAGAGTTTTCCAGAAAATCTTTAATGATTTTTATTTTGTGTTGGGGTTAAAAATGACGGGAATATTTGAATTTGACTTTATTTTTTATTAAAAAATTAGATATAGGACAACAAATTATTTTCCTAAAAAATGTAAAAATATATTTAAAATTAAAAATACAATCTTAATCTAAAAAACAAATTTCAGTTTTTGCTGCATGTATTATCAAAGATGGTCGTGTGACCTATTCCGGAATAACATCCATATCAATAAGGAGTGGTAAACATGATTCCAGTACTGCTGCATCACATGTTGCAGATTTTGATGTACTTGTCTCTCTTGATATTTTCAAGAATGTGGCATGTACAAATGGTGGACTAGTAAAGCCTATAGCAATTATTACCGTTGATGGAAGCCCATACGAGAACCCACGTTATCCAAAAACATTGAATGCTGCGTATAAATTGTTTACCAAGCACAATCTTGATGCTTTCTTTATAGCGTGTAATGCTCCGGGTCACAGTGCCTACAATGCGGTAGAACGACGAATGGCCCCTTTGTCTCATGACCTGTCAGGCCTCATTCTTCCCCATGATCATTTTGGATCCCACTTGGACGCAAATGGTAAAACTATAGACCAAAACTTTGAAAAAGCAAACTTTAAAAAGGCAGGGGAAATACTCGCTGAAGTTAGGGGTCAGGCTGTCATTGATGGCTATAATGTGCACGCACAGTATGTTGAACCAAGCAGCACAAGCACAAATCTTCCGTCTCCCTCTGTGAATTGGTGTTGGAATCATGTGCAAGTCTCAATATTCTCTGCAGATCATCAAATGTAATGATGTAACATGCTGTGGAGCAAGACGAACCAACTGTAATGAACTATTTCCCAAACGCTTCATTCCAGCTCCGATACCTTTTATTAGTCATGAAGCAGGCGTCATGGCTGCAGCTATTGGTAGTAGTAGTGGTACTTATGGATCACTGTTCCAGAGGCTTGCACTGATTGGTCTGGAGCCCGATCACAGTTACAGTAGCATGCCTTTTGATCTCTATTGTCCATCGGTGGCTGGGAGAATTTCCAAGAGAATATGTTTCTGCTGTAAATATTTCCCATCACAGGAGGCAATGAAAAAACATAAGGTCGTCCATTGCAATATTCCTGCTAGTTAGCATAATATGGCAGACGAATCAGACGAAGAGACTGCCACTCAAATTGAATTAGCAATTGAAGACTCAAGAACAAATGTTGTCATTATACGAAACATGTTTGAATGGCTGCAGTCCGAATTTTCCGTTGATTGAAGAATGGTTGATTATTTGTTTATTACATCTTTTAATACAGTGATTCATTAAATCTTTTTGAACAGTTATTATTTCATTTAGAACTTTGCCTGCAAATAATTGGAATTTCTAAAAAAAATCTTTGTAAATACATACTCTTTATATTGTTGTACATTTTCCCAAACGAAGAAGACAATGCCCCACATACCCTGGGTGTTGCTATGATGCTATCAAGGGCAGCACAAGGAGCACTCATTGGATGGGAGGCCCATGGACCTAGAATTCTTTTAGTAAACTTTCGAACAAAGAAACGTAGCATCAACCTAGATGTTATACAATGCTACGCACCAACTAATGAAAGTGATGAAGGAGACAAAGAAGAATTCTACAATAGAGTAATGACCATAGTCCAGGATCGCCCACGGAGGAACATCGTCATCCTCATGGGAGACTTTAATGCCAAGATCGGCAATAGCAACACAGGGTACGAAGAGGTTATGGGACAGCAAGGGATAGGCGAGATAAACGACAATGGTGAGAGGTTTGCGGACCTATGTGCCACAGCTGACCTGGTCATAGGGGGGAGCATTTTCCAGCACAAGAGGATTCACAAAGCTACATGGGTCTCTCCGGACATGAGAACGATGAACCAAATAGACCATGTATGTATTTGTAAAAAATTCAGGCGATCTCTCCAAGACGTACGTGTTAAGAGGGGA
>CAXITT010000166.1:419978-555592 GCA_964033795.1 Lymnaea stagnalis | reverse complement strand
AAGAAATGGAAAGAAATAGTTAATGGCCTATTTTCCACTGGCAGTTGATCAGACTGAGAAGAGGAGTACTGCTAATTCTCTTTTTAACTACCGGTATCTCATAACTTGTCAAATAGCACCTAAAATTCCCATTAAATCAATTTAAAAATTATATTAATTATTTTTTTTATTAATGAACTTTTATTTATGAATGTTCAGGAGAGCTTTACTATACTTCTACAATGTAACAGTATTTTTGAGAAATGTAAGTTTTTTACTATGATTCTATCTCATGATTCTATCTCATTTGAAGGTCCTTATTTAAATATTTATTGTAACTAAAGTCAAGTTTTTCTAAATTCTACCCAAAAAAAAATGTCTATAGCATGACTCAAACAATAATATAATAAGATTTTATGTTTTCTGTGGAAATTATTAAAAAGTGGACCTAAGGGGTCGCCACAGAACAACAATATAATAACTAACCTATACTGCGCCTAAGTTAAGTAATTTAAAAAGTTAAACTTTTTAATTTAATCAAGGGGGCATCCATTTGCTATAATAGCACTGAAAACAAAAAGGGGGGGGGGGGGGGGTAGGAGAATTAAAATTTCTAATTGTTATTTGTAATTAGGGTTACGGAGCAATATTTTCTTTGCCTGCAGCTCGAGCTGATCCAATTGGAAGTACTAAGTAGTTATTAGTGTTACAGTTACAGGGTTATAGTATATATGCTGTACAAGTAATAAGCCTATTTATAAATACCTTTCAATTACATCATGCCCTTCGCCAATTTATTGTCTAATTTTTCTATTACATCTTTTTCTAAATTAAGTACATTATTATTACTTGGAGGCTGCTGTTGTTTTGATAACTTAGCTTAGTCAATGTAAACACGACCTAGAGACCTAGATTGATGAAATTCTTCTTAGTGTTTGTTCATGTGATATGGAGGTTGCATAATCATACAGATTTTAAGAAATTTCCATGCCATCAAAATTTGATCAAATAGCATAAAATGTATGAACGAAAATTTGATGAGAATTTGATCATGTGAACAGAGCATTAGGGTAATTCATTCAGCTCATCAGTCTATTTGAACCAACTGGTCAAAGTAATACATTTTATCATTCAGTCTTCATGCCAAGACAGGTTAGGGTAATTAAAAAGTCTATATTATTAGTTTTTGTGGAGCAGCACATTTAGCACATTCATACAGCAACAAGGTGACATTTATTTGAATTACAAATGAAAAATAGCATAGGTTTAAAACCATTAATGTTAAAGTTTGAGTGATTGAAACAATGAACAGGTTGATTGAAAAGTCTAAAATTTTAGTTGTGTGTTAGTAGAAATTTATTTTATTAATAATTTGTTAATTTTTTTTACTTGGGT
This sequence comes from Lymnaea stagnalis, assembly GCA_964033795.1. Lineage (NCBI taxonomy): Eukaryota > Metazoa > Mollusca > Gastropoda > Lymnaeidae > Lymnaea > Lymnaea stagnalis. Next base: position 554,218 of record CAXITT010000166.1, on the reverse strand, counting down.
TGAGACATTAAGGTGTCAGCCAAGATGGTTGTGTTGTACACTCAGATGAGAGTCAAGATGGTGTGGTGTACATTCAGATGTCAGCCAAAATGATGTGGTGTATGCTCAGGTGTCAGCCAAGATGGCGTGGTGTACATTCAATTGTCAGCCAAGATTATATGGTGCACAATCAGCTATCAGCCAAGATGGTGTGGTGTACATTATGGTGTCAGCCAAGATGGTGTGGTGTACATTCAGCTATCAGCCAAGATGATATGGTGCACAATCAGCTGTCAGCCAAGATGGTGTGGTGTACATTACAGTGTCAGCCAAGATGGTGGGGTGTACATTCAGCTGTCAGCCAAAATGATATGGTGCACAATCAGCTGTCAGGCAAGATGATATGGTGCACAATCAGCTGACTGCCAAGAATCTGTGATATAGATTTACTGAAACGCCTTGGTTTTCACCGCCAAGTCACTTGTGTAGAATGCATTAACCTGAAAGTGAAAAAACCAAATATAAAAATAATATTATTTACCATCCCTTTACAATAATATTTTTATTCATTTACTTTAACTGCTTCATGTACTTCATCTACTTCACTTTAGCTGCAAGACTCATAGAAGATGAAAATATGTGTTGGTTATTTTACATGTAACAAAGACTGCAATGTCTACATCAAAGTTATGCATCTGAAAAAAAACCCACTATAACAAAAGAAGCATTAGTGAAATTAAAGAAATAAAGTACTCCTTTATCATACGTGTCAAACTTAAGGCCAGTGGGCCACATTAGGCCAGTGGGGCCACATTAGGCCAGTGGGGCCACATTAGGCCAGTGGGCCACATTAGGCTAAGCGTACAATTATATCAGGCCTGAGAGGTCTTGACCGGCGTACAATTATATCAGGCCTGAGAGGTCTTGACCGGCGTACAATTATATCAGGCATGAGAGAGAATTTTAGGCTCAAATATTTTTAATGGTCCTGCGTATAAAGTGCAAATCATATTCCCTAATAATCTGCCTTGTCCAAGGATAGGCTACCTGAGAGCGTTCTCGCTTTTTCTATCTAAATAAGCGACAGTAAAAGTTGTGTAGTGAGTGGATGTTTGTCATTACAGTAACCTAGCAACATTCAGTTGCTCATTTTGGATAGGCCCATAAGAAATGAAAGTGGTGTAGAGCCTGTATATTACATCACACTTTCCTGCTATGGCTAACGTGTTATCAATCTGTACCTACTTTATGGAGATAGTGTGGCTGTGATCAAGGAATATAATCTGAGACTAAACATCAAGACAAGTAAAATTCCTGAATGCAGAGTAGAAGCAACAGAAGAATTGAAGATGAATGTTTTTCACCAAAGCAAAATCACATACTGAAGCTGCTGTGAAAGCAAGTTTTATTGTGNTTACAGTAACCTAGCAACATTCAGTTGCTCATTTTGGATAGGCCCATAAGAAATGAAAGTGGTGTAGAGCCTGTATATTACATCACACTTTCCTGCTATGGCTAACGTGTTATCAATCTGTACCTACTTTATGGAGATAGTGTGGCTGTGATCAAGGAATATAATCTGAGACTAAACATCAAGACAAGTAAAATTCCTGAATGCAGAGTAGAAGCAACAGAAGAATTGAAGATGAATGTTTTTCACCAAAGCAAAATCACATACTGAAGCTGCTGTGAAAGCAAGTTTTATTGTGGTGAAGGAGCTTGCAAAATCAGGCCAACCATTTACAGGAGCAGCTTAAAACGACATGTACGGGTGGGGGATCATGAAAACAAACAGAAATAACAGATTTCTTTCAATAAAAAAAACTATTCAATGACAGAATAAAAATAATTACAACAATATTAATAGTTATAACTCTAAGCATGTACTCAGCACTTACACACAATTTAAACAACTACCAAACCAGCATTGGAATTAATGAGGAATAGGAAGATAATGACTGTATTGGTTGTGAGACAATATGAGTTTATAATGGTTGTGAGACAGAGTTTAGAGACAATATGAGTTTATATTGGTTGTGAGACAGAGTTTAATCTATAATTCTGAATGTAAGATGGTGCCTATTCTTAATGGTATGTGTATTTTTTCACTTGTTTACTTAATTTTCTAAGTGTCGTTTTTTGAAAATGTCTTACCTCTTTTTTAAGACCCCCCACCAAATAACGCACTCGTTTCAATGGCAATTTAAAGGTTGCAAAACTGAAGTTTTACTGTAATAGTAAGATGGTATCCTCCGTATTTCTGTAGGTAATGTCTTCACGTATGTAATAATACCAATAATCATAATGTTCATATAAAATTAATCTTTAGAATGCTGTTAAACTTAGTATTATAGTTGTAGTTTCATTGTTGTTTTTTTTTTATTGTAGGCACAATTTAAAAAAAAAACCTACTTCAATTGGTCATCCTTGTCATGGTAAAGTTTTAAGTCCAGTTTTGACATATTCATATGAAGTTTTCAATTTCTAGCTTGGTCATCTGCATGTGATATTTTCAAAATCCAGTTCTCCATCTTCATGCTAAGTTTACAAGGTCCATCTTGGTAATCTGCATGTGAAGTTTTCAATGTTTAGTTCTGACATCTTCATGTAAAATTTTTAAAGTCCAGTTTGGTCACCTCCATGGCTTTCATTAATACATTCAACCAACCAAATTTGAGAGGAGACTCATCTGGAGGAATACAATTTTAACATAATTTACACTTCTATTCTAAACTTAATATTTTAACCATATTTCTTGTCTAAATTTGTCTAAATTAATATTCTAACTATACTTCCTATCTATATTTAATATTCTAATCACACCTCTAGTATAAACTTATTATTCAAGTTCATTAAGTAAACATTCTGTTTTGAACATGACACGACAGATACTTAAGATGAGCTCAATCAGGGTGAATTCTTTCCCTCAAAGTTAACACTGAAAGTTATGCACTTATTTGTTCAACAGTCTGTTAGAATTTAACAGAGTGCTCCTCTGGCTTTAACAAAATCAAACAATCGCTCTTAATTAAAGTTAATATTGTCACTAAGGGAGTGAAGTTTTGTGATATATGATGCCTGATTATTGCACTTGAGACACACATCAGATGTGTTTAAATTGCCCTGGTTTAAAAATTTTGTCTTAGAAAGAATATTTGCTGGATATGTGCTAAAAATGAATAGATACAATGTATTCAAAACACATTATTTGGATAAAGAAAAGAATCTTATCTTACCTTATCTTATAGTGTTGAAATGTAGCAAAAAAGCTGCAATGGTAAAACATCATGGGTAACTTTAATGGTCCTGAGCAGAGCTATCCAAATGGGACCCTGATGGTAAACTCCTTCACTTTGAGTGTCACTCATTGAAGAATGTGTTCTCTAATCTGTATGACAAATTAATTCTGACTTTGTCATACAAACACACTCATACATTTTTACACTGGCTATCTATTTTAATACATTTGAGATTAAAACTAAATATTGTGAATTTTCATTAACTATAAAACTAAAAATTGTGAATGTTAACAAAATTGTATTATTTTTAAAATATCTACCTTATGATAATTATAGTTTATAACATCCTACAGTTGTAAATAAATTGTAATTTAATGTGATGCTTATTGGTAAGCCCTTGACCATGTGTTGTTAACCCTAAAGAGCCACAAACATGATGTTTTTATCATAGTCAGATCCCACTGTGTGGCTCATCTAGGTCTAGATGCTTCAGCCTTATAAAATCTTTGTCGACCCAACCCCCCTCCCCCCAAAAAAAAAGTAACGAATTATATTATCATTTAATTAAAGCTTATATTATACTCATGCACCAGACTTGTTTCCCCAGGAACTCAAAAAATAGTACAATTCCATCTCAAAATAGTACAATATTGTCTCAGAATAGTACAATACTGAACAAATTAGTACACTTGTAGCAATAAAAGGGGCACATTCTTTAACTGAGTACACATTTTATAAATATTTAAATACCTTGTGTATTGATGACGCTTGCTGAACTTTTAAGCTGCTGGAGTTCTTTTGCACTGAAAGTTTCATCCAAGTCCAAGCAGCTTCCTGATTTTCTCTCCTCTGTTGTTTTTGGGCTATTATTTTGTTCCTTGGTCTGTGCATGTTTTCAGGAACATAGAGAATATTCTCTTGCACGCAGCACTGGAGTGAGGTATGGTGAGGATCCCTTTCACTACATGGGCAAGATTCTTAAGGGCTGGGTGCTTTTGGCTAATTGTTTGCCAAATCCTGTCAACTCTTACCCCATCCTCAACACAATCCTCAATGTTCCTCTGCTGATGCCTATCAAACTCTTCATAGATGGTGTCAACATCAGTCCCTCTGGGGATCAGAATGGGGAATCTGGTAAGGAAGTATTCTAGCTGGTGTTGTTTAACCTCCTTTTTGGATCAAATACAGAAGCATTCTGAAGTGCAGGATCTGATAGGGAAGTCTTTTTTAGAAGGTAGTCAAGCACCATCTCAAAATATTTTCCAACAGAAGCAAAAAACTCCACAACCCCCTTGTCTCTGGGGCTGTACTTTTCTTTGTTTTGCAGCATGGTCTTTGTCTGAGATCCAACAATCAGGTCAGCATCATCTTTCTGACTGCTTCTTAGCTTGTATTGGAACTGAAAGACAAAAAAAATTATAGACTAGTACTGAAGTCATTATGATAAACCATTTGGATGATAATTTAAAACAAAAGAAATCTATTAAATTTGTCCTACTACAACATAAATGCATACATTAACATAACCAATCTACACAAGCTCATCTGGTCAATACCATTAACTGCTGTTGGCAAGAGAAATCTGCTGTACAAGTCACCAATTAGGCTGCAGGGGTTCTCCTTCAGCATGATGATCATGGCTTCTTCTGCCTGCAGTTGGACAAGTACCTGTAAAAATAACCATGTGTCATAAAAATACTATTAAGTACAACAGTATGGTAAGGTAAATAATACAAAATTACTAATGTCCACTACAGACAACTTTGCACAAAATAAAATGAATCGTAAGAAAATATTGCTGGTCCAATGAAATGTGAGTAAAATTATGCAGCATTCAAGACTCATGAAATATAAAAATTCATCTCACCTGATCATAAACTTTCAGTGTGTAAGACAAGAAATAGCAGTTAATTTGATTTGTTGGTGACCGCAAAAAGTCATAAATGGCATCAACCTGCTTCACAGAGTAAGTTGTGCAATGTCCTTCCAACACAGCAGTTGTCTGCCCATCATGTGGTTTCTTATTTGGTTTGGAATTTGTATATTTGTCTTCATAAAAAAAGTTATTTGTTGGTGACCGCAAAAAGTCATAAATGGCATCAACCTGCTTCACAGAGTAAGTTGTGCAATGTCCTTCCAACACAGCAGTTGTCTGCCCATCATGTGGTTTCTTATTTGGTTTGGAATTTGTATATTTGTCTTCATAAAAAAGTGCATCTTTTTAGGCATCTTGCAATACTAAGCCATCTGGTGCATGCATGCTTGATACTTTTCATCTGTTCTGCACCATACAGGACTTGCAGGTTTTTCAATTCACACTGTCTCTTCAAACTTTTCTTGAAGAAGTAACAATAAATGTCAACCAGGACCTCCTCAACTGGGGGTAGACAGGAAGCCCCACTTTTTAGCTGCAAGATGCACCAGATGGAGGCAGCATCATGCCAGATAAATGTCTTGCTCTCCTTTACTAAAACTGTATACTCTATTGTATTGGCCAGTCCTCACATTGGCATTGTCACAGCCAAATGCAATGCAGTTTACCCATTGTATTGGCCAGTCATCACATTGACATTGTCATATCCAAATGCAATGCAGTTTACCCATGAAATGCCCTGTGAATTCAATTCATCGGCCATGATCTTAAATATATATTCTGTCCTGTGACCGAGGATGCTTTGTACACCAGCAAAGCTTGGAGATGAGAATTTACAAGGCCTCTGGAGAGTCTTTGCTACCATCAGCAGCAATACTGAATGGCAATCTCGGCATCCTAATGGCTAATTTCTTCATAGTCATTGCAGACATTTTTAAAAATCATAGCTGTTGCTATATCTCTGCCACATTTTATATCTGATATTACTGATATGAATAAAAATCTCTGCCACATTTTATATCTGATATGAATAAAAGAAAATTAAATAATAAAGATATTAATGAAAATATCTGGTATAACACTAAAATAATTATTCCTATGGCACAAATCATCTTTAAAGCTGCACTCAGAAATTTGCTCTTTTTATTTTATTAAAACATAGCTTCTACACAAGCTACTTAATTTTGGAAAAGTGATTTTGAATTTAATATTTGACAAAAAGATGTCAAGGATGTACTTTTTACTCAGTGCTTCTTTAAAGGACTTACAGGCTTTGATTTCAAAATGTTTTTTGCAATCGTTTTGACACTCAATAACTACAGCAAGTCGTTGATGGGATATATTGTTTAAGGGATAGAGCTGTTTTGTGGGTTCTAAAAATATATTTCAATATTTCAAACAGTTGAATAATGTATTTTATTTAAAAACCTTCTCTAGTTTTCTCCGTTTTCACAATTGCTGCGGTTCTGGCGAACAAAATAATTATGTAACAAAACTACATCACACGCCTGGTAGCAGAAAAAGGGGATGGTTGAGTGAAGTTATTGCGAGGGCAACTAGACTAAATATTACTGTTGACGCATCTAGGTAGTTCATTGTGACGCACAAAGCAACAATATGACAATCATTACCATCAATACGATAGTTTGAGTTGAAATTTTATGGCATTCGAATTTTTATTGCCTTTGACACACCCACCTATCCCCCTATCCAAGCGTTGGTAAATGGTCATTGTGGATGCCACTATTTTCTCAATGGCCGCCATCTTGGTTGACACAACACGTGAAGTCACATGTAGTGTCAACCAAGATGGCAGCTAAAAAAGTAGTGCAAAACATGTGTTATTAAAAACCCTAACCCTAACCCTATATCTATCCCGAGCAAAATTTTTTAAAAAAATCAACGGAATTTCAATAATGTTTTACTCACTGCTTATGCATCAAAATCTTGTATTTGGGGAGGATACACATTTTTTATAGCATTTAAAAATTCTCTCATTTAAACTCTATTTCCACCCTTAAGCCTTCGCCACATATATTCAAATAAATATAAGTTGAACTGCTCCTCCCCCAGGACAGGTTCTTGTGGGCAGAGATCGTTTAATTGCTCTCCAGGTGCCCCCTATGGTGTTGGTGTGCGCGCCCGTTTCAGAGTGTTTGAACTCAATTGTATGGTTCACCCTCAGGTGGTGAAACCCTACAGTTGTAAGACCTCCAACAATCAGAAATTATTGTGGTTCCTGGTTGCACTAATTCTTTAATTATTGCCAGGAGGACGTCTTTACGGCGGTTCTCAACAACCCTGAAAAAGGTTTTGTTTGGTCCTCTTTCAATCCCATCAAACACCTATTTTCCCTCTACGCGTTTGCCTCTATGATACTTCCGCTTGCCGAATTTAGATTCAACTATCTCCACAATTTTACCCACTCCTCCTAAACTCTCACTCATCACAATACACGCTTCCACGCAGACCTCGCCACAAAAGCTGACCCAGTCTTTTACGGTACCCCGACAAATGCTTACTTCTTTCGCAATATGTCCCAAAGGCATTTTTCTTAACCAAAAATGAGTCAATAACATAATGTCACACGTCAATCTACTGTCACTAAAACACGACCCCTTCCTTAAACTACGCACAATATTGCCATGACTTTTGTCATCACATTGCCATGCAAACCCATCTGAAGCATTTGCCCATGCACACAATTTCATACCCTTCTTACAATGGGGACATTCGTATCTATCTGCAATGAGACCGGTACTCATGAGCCAATCTATATAACTCCTTTCGCCCTGACTTTCCAGACGATTCCAAAAACAGGCGGTAAATTCAGGCTCCATCTGCATAAATTTACCCAATATTTATCTAACTAAAACTGCTGACGATGCAAAAAATAAACAACAACCAATTTTGAACTTACCGGGCACCCGGTCAAGCAATCAAGAATAGCAACAGGCTTAATATTTATGCACTCCTTTCTATATCCGCATCATTATAAAGTACCCAACAAAAAAAAAATATTTCTCACCATTTTGTTAAAAAAGAGCATAAAATTTTGTCTATATTTAAAAATTATATTTCTTTTTTTCATTTATTATGAAAATAAAAACCCAAAAGAAACAAATACAATATAATATTAAACATTCCTCAGACGAATTAATACTAATAATATTAGTTATCTAAAAATAAACAAAGAGAAGTGACTCCCACATGTAAACACCGAAAAAAGACGTCGTGGCATCCCCAACTACCATTAGCCCCAAGCGTCTCATATGCAAAATCTCCTTAATCAACAACCCCCACCTCCCCTCTCAGTACGTACATAACATAATATAAAATGTGATTGTCTAAACTTTAAAAAATATTACAACCAATCGTTTTTCTTGTTCTATTCACTGCCAGATCTTTATTAGAAAGTGCTAAGACTTCAACAACCAAAAATGTATTTTATTTTATCGGAAAAAATTACCATAATCATAATATTTTTTCAGTGTCTCTGAAAATCATAGTTTTGGCGGGTCTCGGCGTACAACCATCCTCCTCATCCTCATGTCCCTTAGTCCTTGAATTTTGGACCGTTGGGGCATCACAGATGACATGTGAACCATCCTCCTCCATTCCTCTCTGTCTTCAGCACTACCCACTGCATCGCCAAGTGTTAGTCCTGTCCACTATTTGATGTTATCCTCCCATCTTTTGCTTTGTTTTCCTCTTCTGCTCCCTCCTCTTGTGGTCCCCTGCAAAATTTCTTTGGCAAGCCCTTGTTTCCTTGTTACGTGGCCGTACCATTGTAGTTTGCATTTTTTCACAGTCACCATTAGGTCATCGTACTCCCCAATTGCCCTACGAACCCTTTCATTCATTGTTTCATTAGAGATATGGTCCCTATTATCTATAGCAGATGCCAAAAATTAAAATGCTTCTGAAGCATCTCATCTCCATCACCTTTATTTTCCTTTCAAGATCGGCTGTTAATGTCCAGGATTCGCAGGCATATAGGAAAATGGAGAGGACTAATGACACTGATTAGCATGTTATTAGTTATAAAAATCATAAAAAACATCTAAAAATAGTAGTAGCCTACATTGTATGCCAAAATCGTAAGAGTTAACAGGTCTGATGCAATAATCCACCCCCCCCCCACGTGTGAATTATGTGCCAGCCTTCTAGCACGCCTAAATTAGGAAAAGTAAAGTACTGTAAAGGGTAAAGTAAAAGTTAAAAGTAAAGCAACAATATAAAAACATGTGGCATGTGGTAACGGTAAGGTAATCCCGGTAATCCCTTATTAATGAAATTTAAGCGCGATTAATTATTTCTAGAGATATAAAATTAAAACTTCCTCTTTACCTGATGGAACTAAAGGCCTAAAATAGCGTCTTTTTGTTCATGTACAATAACCATTTAACAAAATTGAACAAGATATAAAAAAAAAAAAGTAGCCTACAGTTCATGAATCTTTTGTCATTTACGACGCCATTGTGGGAAAACAAGGAGAACTCTTCTGTCTTCAAAGATACGTTATAAAAGTTGCCCAATTGGATATATTTAGATTTAAATAATTTTTTTTTTTTTTATAGATCTATCTACTTAGTCTGATATTTCTTTCTAGCCCACTGGATCCATGCACAGCCATGTAAAGGTGGTACTCGCAAGGACCTCAATATCAGGGGGCGCATTCGCCCAGGGCGCTGCTTTTCCTTTGCACTGTTGTGCATCCATTACGGACGTAACGCGGCTAGAATTTTGAGGGTGGGGGTTATGTGGGAAATATTTGTTAAAACTTTAAATAAAATTGTCAATTTCCTTTCTTAAAATTTGTGACATTTTCGATTTCTTTCTCAATAAATAGCTGGTGATTTACTAAGACTAAGAGGCAAAAAGCGGGAAAGTAATGAAATATATGTCATTTCAGTAGCGAAATAAACACCATTGCAAACAGATGACTAACAAAGCAACTTGGTTCCACCAAGATACATAAAACCACTAACACTGCCTCTCATTTTACTCACCAAAAACCAGAGTCAACTGAGGCTGCATCTAAATAATTAATTGCCATCTATAAAACTAGAGCTGACCAACTACAGACCATTTAAATAGCTTATTTGCCTACTATGAATCACAATTGTCGAGAAAAAGTCAATCCATTTGCATAGGAAGGGGGCTGTGGAGGGGGTGGTCCACACAGGTGCCACTTTAAAAAAAAATATAATGAGGGGCGGCATTTTCGGCAAGCTGAAGAGTTTTTTTTTGTTTGTTTTTTTTTTAAACTTAGTGGTAGTGGGTGGCACAACATTTTAGTGAACATATCGCAACATAAACCCTGGTCCACTCGAAACGTTTCCCAGATCTGTTCATTATGAGGACACGTTACACATCACCCAACGCTTGGACATTGGTCGCTCTCACAGTCTCTGTTGTTGGTGGAATTCTATTACGTAGCCGAGTCTCTCGCTTCGCACCTTTTTTTGCCCATGCACCGTTTCCCTGGTCTGGCCTGCTGATTACCAAAGTCTTTCTCTGATAGGCTACACTAAAGTAATGCGTGTGCATAGCTAGAGCGACTCGGCCTCCACGGCCTTGCCATGTTTCTGTTTAGTAAGGCTGTGGGCAGCAACGCAGTCGCCGCGGCTTACCCGTGTATAAGTTTACTTTAAACAGATTTCTGATCGTTAATGCTGCATAAACTTTATGGTTTGTGTCCGCTGCGGTGGCCGCGCAAATGAACGCAGGACAAGTAAACCCACAACTCACCATAACACATCCAAACACAGGACTACCAACGGACAAGTTAACACTCAGAAAAGTGAATACCGGTATATAGAACATAGACAGCTGAACCCAACAACTGGGTTTGAAAAGGCCTTGCTGAGATAATCGTCATTCTTGACTTGTTCTTGTAAATTTATTTTCAGTGGTAATTCGCAATGATTGGTTCCGAAAGATTTCAGCTACTTTTATAAATATGTAAATGTTTTTAATATGCTGAAAATTATTTTAAAAAATTGTGTAAATAACCATTTTTATTATATTTCTTGGCCAGATTTTTGTTTCCTAAACTGTGTCTATTGATTTCTTATTAAAAAAACATTAACACGCTCTACAATATTGTTTAACATTTGTAAAAATATCTAGAAAATTCTTATCTTTTATGATAATTTGACATTGATATGCTTTAAATTTCATTTTATTTGACTCCTATATTTCTAATGTTGCTTATTTGAATTTGTTCCTCTTTTTAAAGTGGTCCACATAGGATTTTCCATTTATCTCTTACGTCAAATGTATTATGAGGAAAAGTATTATTACCACATGCTTCAAAATTTGCAAGGTTTTTTTCTATTATATTCTCTAAATAATGATTGATTTTTTTTTATTACATGTCTCATAAACAAAATTCCGAAGTTTTTATGATCTTATTATTTTTATTAGGCTCGAGGCTAGTGGGTTGTTATCAATTATATATCTATGTACTTAAATTGTTTTTTTTTTAATTAACGAGAGGAATGTGTTCATGATGTATGCATCCAATGTTGTTCAAGTAACCTTTAATTTTTTTAATAAGCATTTGTCAGTGTCTTTTTCAGCTTTTATCGATAAAGCATTTTCATTTTTGTTCTGACGTCAATTGATGAATCAGGAGGAATAGTTTTGGAACTACATAATTGAAACTTTGCATGCTTATTTATATTGAAATTCTCTACTTAATGATGGATGGTTTTTAAACAAATATCTCAAAGAAAAATTTTTCAGAATTTGTTTATTTATGTATTTTTTTTATTAGGTACGTGTGTTAATTTTTGTTTTCTATCTTTTCAGTCTTAGTTTTCTAATTGCTTTTTAATTCATGAATGATATTACATGGTGTATGCATCCTATATCGTTCATGCAGCCCTCTAATTAAAAAAAACACAATTTTATACTTTTTTTCCTTTTTCTCAATTTTGCATTTTCCGGATTTCTTAGGAACGGCAAATGAATTGGGAGGAAAAGTATTCTAGCTACAGCTTTCAAACATTGCATGCTTCTTTTCATTGATATTCTTTACAAAATTTAAGAGGCTTTTTTTTTATATACCCGGTACCGAGTATATCCAACTAAAAAAGTTTTATAACATTTTTACATTTGCTACTCCTGAAGAGTTCTCGAATATTTATGTGACCCCCACATACATGCCATTTGTAACATTTCAAATAACTGCTGTGTAATAAGCTTCTTTAAACTTTATGTCAATGTTATTCTTAATGTGTATGCCAAGTTTCATTTAAAATACAGTACAATAAGTTACAATTCAATGCAATACAAATGTGTCTTTATTCATTTTGCGTAAAAGTCAAAATTGGTATAAAATGTTTAATTTTTTGCAATAAAAGTCACAACAAATTAAAAAAAAAATAAACTTTAGTGGATTTTTGTCTTTCTGTTTGTGTATTGTTTATATGTACTATATTTTTTTCAATGGCTCTATTTATTTAGGGTTATCAGTATTTTATTTTCAATGTGGCATGACTTAGTTGTCTTGAAACCAAACTCCCTTCACAGATCACATATATTTGCTCCCACTCAATCATTACATCTGTACTTAAATGAAGAAATGATACAAACAATAGTTAACTGTACGGGTACCAACAAGGAATGCAAGAAAGTAAAAGGAGACAAATGGCAAAGGAATGATGTGACCTAATTGAATGAGTTTATTGGCTGCCTACTCCTTACTCGCCCATAATTTATTTTATGGATTACTTGAGTACACAACTCAAATAACTAACAACCAAACAAAAATGTTCTCAAGTCAGTTAAGGTTTTTTCTTTCTATTAAATTTTAAATTATGTACCAGTGTGTTAGACCCAGTAGACAGCTATCGTAAAAAAAAAAAAAGACGAGTCCTCCAAAAATAAGTCTCTTTCTCATGCTTTATACAATGGCATCCTTTACCTTTAAGATGTTCATTGCAACTACCTTGTGAATTAGGTCAAGTCAAATGAGAAAGGTTGTTGAAAGGAGATTCAAGATATCAGGAAAAACAGTCAGTGTCCGCATGTATGACTCCCAGTGCCAAGGATTAAGATGTTCATTGCAACTACCTTGTGAATTAGGTCAAGTCAAATGAGAAAGGTTGTTGAAAGGAGATTCAAGATATCAGGAAAAACAGTCAGTGTCCGCATGTATGACTCCCAGTGCCAAGGAAAAAGTTTAAAATTGGAGGTTTTGTTCTGACTAAGCCAAGTTCTCTAGAGGAATAGTTAAAATTAATTCATTATGAATGAAATTTTCATTATTTAGAATACCTAATTAATTCATAAAGTACTGTGTGATTAAATCTTTTAACTTAAACAATACACATAAATAATCTTAAATAAAGGATTTAATTTTAATAATTAAATTAATATTATTACTTTTCTAAAATTCAAATGAAAACAATAAATCTTCATTACTAGATTTAAAAAAAAAGAAAAAAATGATCTACGAAAATGGCTTAAACTAAAAAAGAAAATAAGAAAGAAAAAAAAATCTACCCGTCCTAAGAGAAAATAACAAAGCAAAAATAAAAATAAAAAACTAAAAAGAATAAAACTATGAATCTATGAAATAACAAGGAGAAAAAACAATTAAAAAAAATAATACTCATACTATTATTGTTATCACACCCTGCTCCGACGCCATTTAACCTGTACGGAGCCTTTTCAGGTGCGAATAGTTATGTGCGATTATAGGTACCCGGGTACTAACAACCAAACAAAAATGTTCTTAAGTCAGTTAAGGTTTTTTCTTTCTATTAAATTTTAAATTATGTACCAGTGTATTAGACCCAGTAGACCTATAGATGCAGCCTTTAAAGAATGTACAGCCACCCGTCCATTTCCCCGATGAAGGTCTGCTTTAGTATTGTGGTTTTTTTTTTTTTTGTCTGGCTAAACCAAAAAGATGAACACGTTTTTTTTCCTCTATTGGATAGAGTAACCGGAAAAAAAATAATTCACTGGAGAAAAATTCACCGGAAAAGGTTTAAAATATTTTAAATTTAGTGACCGTCATTTTATTTGTAATACCATATCAATGTTTAAGGGTGTATTTCAATGATAGATAGAAATGATATTATTTGCATTAACAAACAACCAACAGATTCCATGTCATGTAAATCTTTCAATGGTCTTATCTCTATTTTCAAACAACCAACAGATTCCATGTCATCTGTTTCTTTCAATGGTCTTATCCCTATTATTTATTATAAAACAACCAACAGATCCCATGTCATCTGTTTATTTCAATGGTCTTATCCCTATTATAAAACAACCAACAGATCCCATGTCATCTGTTTATTTCAATGGTCTTATCTCTATTATCAAACAACCAACAGATCCCATGTCATCTGTTTGTTTCAATGGTCTTATCCCTATTATAAAACAACCAACATATCCCATGTCATCTGTTTCTTTCAATGGTCTTATCTCTATTATCAAACAACCAACAGATCCCATGTCATGTGTTTTTTCAATGGTTTGATCTTTATAATCAAACAACCAACATATCCCATGTCATCTGTCTCTTTCAATGGCCTTATCTCTATTATCAAACAACCAACAAATTCCATGTCATGTGTTTCTTTCAATGGTCTGATCTCTATTATCAGAAGACCAACAAACTCCATGTCATGTGTTTTTTCAATGGTCTGAAATCTATTATCAAACAATCAACAGATTCTATGTCATGTGTTTCTTTCAATGGTCTTATCTCTATTATCAAACAACCAACGTGGTATCAATGTTCTTCAACACAAATAAAAAACAAAAACAACAACATAAAACACATAAATACCAAATTAAATTGCAACAACTAGATCTAGATTAATTCAAATAAACAAAAACAAAAAAATAATAAAAAAATCTACACATGAGGTAGAGATCAAAAGCAATAATCTCTCTTACGTAATCCATGATTGATGTAATGTGAGCAATCATTTCTCTAACGTAATCCATGATTGATGTAATGTGAGCAATCATTTCTCTAACGTAATCCATGATTGATGTAATGTGAGCAATCATTTCTCTAACGTAATCCATGATTGATGTAATGTGAGCAATAATCTCTCTAACGTAATCCATGATTGATGTAATGTGAGCAATAATCTCTCTTACGTAATCCATGATTGATGTAATGTGAGCAATAATCTCTCTTACGTAATCCATGATTGATGTAATGTGAGCAATAATCTCTCTTACGTAATCCATGATTGATGTAATGTGAGCAATAATCTCTCTTACGTAATCCATGATTGATGTAATGTGAGCAATAATCTCTCTTACGTAATCCATGATTGATGTAATGTGAGCAATAATCTCTCTTACGTAATCCATGATTGATGTAATGTGAGCAATCATTTCTCTAACGTAATCCATGATTGATGTAATGTGAGCAATAATCTCTCTTACGTAATCCATGATTGATGTAATGTGAGCAATAATCTCTCTTACGTAATCCATGATTGATGTAATGTGAGCAATAATCTCTCTTACGTAATCCATGATTGATGTAATGTGAGCAATAATCTCTCTTACGTAATCCATGATTGATGTAATGTGAGCAATAATCTCTCTTACGTAATCCATGATTGATGTAATGTGAGCAATAATCTCTCTTACGTAATCCATGATTGATGTAATGTGAGCAATCATTTCTCTAACGTAATCCATGATTGATGTAATGTGAGCAATCATTTCTCTAACGTAATCCATGATTGATGTAATGTGAGCAATCATTTCTCTAACGTAATCCATGATTGATGTAATTGTGAGCAATCATTTCTCTTACCTAATCCATGATTGATGTAATTGTGAGCAATCATTTCTCTTACCTAATCCATGATTGATGTAATTGTGAGAAATCATTTCTCTTACGTAATCCATGATTGATGTAATGTGAGCAATCATTTCTCTTACCTAATCCATGATTGATGTAATTGTGAGAAATCATTTCTCTTACGTAATCCATGATTGATGTAATGTGAGCAATCATTTCTCTAACGTAATCCATGATTGATGTAATGTGAGCAATCATTTCTCTAACGTAATCCATGATTGATGTAATTGTGAGCAATCATTTCTCTTACCTAATCCATGATTGATGTAATTGTGAGAAATCATTTCTCTTACGTAATCCATGATCGATCTAAATGGAAGCAATCTCTTTTGCATAATCCATGATTGATCCTAATGTAAGCAATCATCTCTCTTATATAATCCATGCTTTATCAACATTTTTGGAAAGGATATTAACTATTTCAACGTAGCATACTTTTCTATAAGATTTGAACAGTTTGGTGCATTGTGCAACAAAGAACTAAGGAACTAACAATCTATATCAGTCAGCATACAATGAAATATCTCTATCAGCCAGCATACAATGAACTATCTCTATCAATCAACACACCTTCTCTCTTTTAACACATGTGGACTTTGGCGGTGTCAAAGATTTAAATGTTTCATGATAGACTTGTTATAAAGGACGTCAAAACCTTGCATCCTATCTAACCGCAATCTATCGAAAATTCATCTACCACATCAATTTAACATCTGATATAAAAACTTATCCATACCATCAACCAACAATCTGATGGCCCAACTTAGATATACATGTAATACAGAAAAATAAACTAAAATTTAAGAATAAACACAAGATAATACAAGTCAATGAAAAATGCACCCATAAGCTGTTCGTGGACCAAATACTTCGACCAATTAATCGCCACTTAGTTTGAATGTAACGAAATAAGACACTGATGACATCATGATATGAAAAATAAGAAACTGATGACATCAAGATATGAAACATAAGACACTGATGACATCATGATATGGAACATAAGACACTGATGACATCAAAATATGAAACATAAGACACTGATAACATCAAGATGTGAAACTAAGACACTGATAACATCAAAATATGAAACATAAGACACTGATGCCATCAAGATATGAAACATAAGACACTGATGACATCATGATATGAAAAATAAGACACTGATGACATCAAGATATGAAACATAAGACACTGATGACATCATGATATGAAAAATAAGAAACTGATGACATCAAGATATGAAACATAAGACACTGATGACATCATGATATGAAAAATAAGACACTGATGACATCAAGATATGAAACATAAGACACTGATGACATCATGATATGAAAAATAAGAAACTGATGACATCAAGATATGAAACATAAGACACTGATGACATCAAGATATGAAACTTACAACACTGATGACATCAAGATATGAAATATAAGACACTAATGACATCAAGATGTGAAACTAAGACACTGATGACATCAAAATATGAAACATAAGACACTGATGCCATCAAGATATGAAACATAAGACACTGATGACTTCAATTTATGAAACATAAGACACTGATGACATCAAGATATGAAACATAAGACACTGATGAAATAAATACAGGAAACATAAGACACTGATGACATCAAAATATGAAAAATAAGACAATGATTGTATTATGATATAAAACAGAAGACTCTGATGACATAAAGATATGAAACATAAGACACTGATGAAATAACTATAGGAAACATAAGACACTGATGACATCAAAATATGAAACATAAGACAATGATTGCAATATGATATAAAACAGAAGACTCTGATGACATAAATATATGAAACATAAGACACTGATGACATTACGATATTAAACTTAAGACACTAATGACATCAATGTATGAAATATAAGACACTGATGAAATCCAGATATAACACATAAGACACCGATGCTATCAAGATATGAAACATAAGACACTGATGACAAAAAGATATGAAACTTAAGACACTGATGAAATCACGATATGAAATATAAGACACTAATGACTTTAATTTATGAAACATAAGACACTTATGACATCAAGATATGAAACAAAAGAACTGATGAAATAAATATAGGAAACATAAGACACTGTATACATCAAGATATGAAACATAAGACAATGATTGCATCATGATATAAAATAAAAGACTCTGATGACATAAAGATATGAAACATAAGACACTGATGACACCAAGATATGAAATATAAGACACTGATGAAATAAATATAGGAAACATAAGAAACTGATTACATCAATATATGAAACATAAGACACCGATCACGCCAAGATATGAAACATAAGGCACTGATGACATCAAGATATGACACATAAAGCACCGATGACATAAAGGCATGAAACATAAGATACTGATGACATCACGATATGAAACTTATAATTTATATTATATAAAAGCAATTATAATACATTATGAAACTTATTGTATACCAAATTTAAATGTGATAATAAATTTAACAAACAACGAATATTTGAATGCCTGCGACTTTGTCAGTTAGGTTATCCATGGATTCCTTCTCTCTAGCCAAGTCTATCTCTTGATTCCCTTTGTCTAGTCAACATCTCAGTTTAAAATAATGTAGGATAGGACTTCAATGTTGTATGCCTTGGAAATGTAAAATTGTCAAAAATTTCCAAAACGAACGAATTCTACCTATTTAAAATGAAACAATTCTAATTACATTTAAGATGAAAAACTTTCACGAGTGTAGAATAGAAAATTGGATTTCAGTATATACACTATATAAAAGTATACACTTGTTGTATATGTTCTATGCAACTATAAACTAATCTACTTGCCAAGAATGATAACGGATCACTTCATCCGTTGCAACGGTCCAATAAACTCTCATTCTTTCTTATTTTAGGGAAATAATATTGTTCACTTACCTGGCTAACATATTCGTTGGTTTAAATTATTAATTAATTAGTTGCTAATTGACGTAAATTTGGCGTGTTAATAACTGGTCTGTTCGTACTTTGAATGCGAAGATAACCAAGGCGATTTTCAACTTTATACTTAGGACGGGGTGTAATTTGTTAAAAATGACGGAGCGTGGTTCCATTTGTCAGCGTCACTCCCTCGTCCTTTCCCATTGAACAACTATTTGTGTTTTTCGCTTTTTATGCGTTCTACGTCATAGGAGTTGTCGGAATTTTCATTGTGTCAACGTTATACCGCCTACGGGACTCCATCCCCTGGTTGTGAGTCCGATCAAACCGGAGTGCTGGTGATGTTTCGCTTGTTTATGTGCTTGGGATTGACTCAGTTTATACCGACCTTTCCCCCAGCACCCTTCAAGTATATTTATTTAAGTATTACTTGTACAGTCCCTTTACCTGGGCAACATAGCTGTATCATTTGAGTACCTGTTCATTCAACTAACTCGGCAACATAACTGTATCATTTGATTACCTGTTCATTCACTTGCCTAGGCAACACAGCTGTATCATTTAAATATGTGTTCATTCACTTACCTGGGCACCATAGCTGTATTATTTGATTACCTGTTCATTCACTTACCTGGGCAATGTAGCTGTATCGTATGAATACTTGTTCATTCACTTACCTTGGCAACATATAGGTTGAATTAATTAATTAGTTCATTTACTTACCTGGGTACACTAATGAGTTTTTTAAAATTATAATTTCTAACTGTCCATTTATTTACCTGGGTAAGCTAATAATTGACCTTCATGACGGTGAAGATTATAATTAGGATGACATTTCCTCTGTTACAAATCTGCTAAGTCATAATAGAACAATGAACTTTAAGCCCACATATGCGTCATATATCTATGGTATACCATAAGAATAGGAAATTAATACTTTGGTATGCTATATTATAGGAAATGAATACTTATAGGATACTATACTTATAGGAAATTAATACTCATAGATACTAATAATTATAGGATACTATACTCATAAGATATACACTTGTAGGATACTCTACTTGTAAGTTATTACATTTGTAGGTTACGTAATTAATATGTAACCATCTCTAGCTATGTGTTCCATTTTGGGGAATTTGCTCTCCATTAATACGTTTCAATGTATTGAAGTCTCAAGAAAAATTGTCTTGATATCACTAGACATAAGTGTCTCGTGTTTACAACTATAGTTATGAGTGTCTATCTGGCATTTTTAGTCATAGTTGTCTATGTGTTAACTTCTCTAGCCATACGTGTAACAACACTACAATAAACTCACACTCACTCCTAACACCACTATAGTAAACTCACTCTCAGAGCACCACTATAGTACACTCACCCCCTTAACACCTATTTAATAAGCTCACCCTCCTAACACCATTATAGAAGACTCATCCTCCTAACACCATTATAGAAGACTCATCCTCCTAACACCATTATAGTACACTCACCCTCCTAACACCATTATAATAGACTCACCCTCCTAACACCAAAATAATAAACCCACCCTCCTAACACCATTATAGTAGACTCACCCCCCTAACATCAAAATAACAAACTCTCCATCTTAACACCTCTATAATAAACTCACCCTCCTAACACTTCTATAGTAAATTCACCAACCTAACACTACTATAGTAAATTCACCAACCTAACACTACTATAGTAAATTCACCAACCTAACACCTCTATAATAAACTCACTCTCCTAAAGCCACTAGAGTAAACTCACTCTCCTAAAGCCACTAGAGTAAACTCACTCTCCTAAAGCTACTAGAGTAAACTCACTCTCCTAAAGCCACTAGAGTAAACTCACTCTCCTAAAGCCACTAGAGTAAACTCACCCAGCCAAAATAGCTTTTAACAAACCCGCCCTCTAAACACCAGTGTAACAAAGACACTTTCAGTGCAGCACCAAAAACAAAGACACTTTCCGTGCAGTACCAAAAATAAAGACAATTTCCGTGCAGCACCAAAAACAAAGACACTTTCCGTGCAGCACCAAAAATAAAGAGAATTTCCGTGCAGCAACAAAAATAAAGACGATTTCCGTGCAGCACCAAAAACAAAGACACTTTCCGTGCAGCACCAAAACAAAGACACTTTCAGTGCAGCACCAAAAACATAGACACTTTTCGTGCAGCACCAAAAACAAAGACACTTTCCGTGCAGCACCAAAACAAAGACACTTTCAGTGCAGCACCAAAAACAAAGACACTTTCCGTGCAGCACCAAAAACAAAGACACTTCCAGTGCAGCACCAAAAACAAAGACACTTCCCGTGCAGCACCAAAAACAAAGACCCTTTCCGTGCAGCACCAAAACAAAGACACTTTCAGTGCAGCACCAAAAACAAAGACACTTTCCGTGCAGCACCAAAAACAAAGACACTTTCAGTGCAGCACCAAAAACAAAGACACTTTCCGTGCAGCACCAAAAACAAAGACACTTTCCGTGCAGCACCAAAAACAAAGACACTAGCCGTGCAGCACCAAAAAACAAACATACCTTCTGTGCAGCACTTGGCCTACAGGGTACCTCAGAAATATCATCATGCATCCCTCTACAAGCCTTTTTCTTTTCACAAGACCTGTACGATGAGATTATGCCATTCATTACAGTACGACATATGACCATGTCATGACAGTAATACATAGGACATGTCATGACAGTAATACATAGGATCAAGGCATTGAATGTTGACAAATATGAGTAGTAAATTAACCTAGTCCTATAGAACAACTATCAATTATCTATAAATTAATCCTATGGAATAACTATCAATGCTACCTAAAGTAATCTTACAGGACAACTGTCAGTGGTATTGAAGGTAGTCCTACAGGACAACTGTCAGTGTTATTGAAGGTAGTCCTACAGGAAAATAGTCAGTGGTATAGAAGGTAGTCTTACTGGACAACTTGCAGTGGTATAGAAGACAGTGTTACACGACTATTGTCAGTGGTATAGAAGGTAGTTCTACAGGACAACTGTCAGTGGTATAGAAGGTAGCTCTACAGGACAACTGTCAGTGGTATGGAAGGAAGCTCTACCGTGTCCTTATTTTAACTCCTTTTCGAGTGCACGTCCATCCTTTCCACTCACTCCAGAAGCCTACAGGGAAATAAAACCAACGTTTTGAGTGTTTCATCGAACATATGACTGAGTTACTTTACTAAACATATGACTGAGTTACTTTACTAAAGATATGACTGAGTTACTTTACTAAAGATATGACTGAGTTACTTTACTAAAGATATGACTGAGTTACTTTACTAAAGATATGACTGAGTTACTTTACTAAAGATATGACTGAGTTACTTTACTAAAGATATGACTGAGTTACTTTACTAAAGATATGACTGAGTTACTTTACTAAAGATATGACTGAGTTACTTTACTAAAGATATGACTGAGTTACTTTACTAAAGATATGACTGAGTTACTTTACTAAACATATGCCTGAGTTACTTTACTAAACATATGCTTGAGTTACTTTACTAAACATATGCCTGAGTTACTTTACTATTATATTTGTATAAAACACTTAACAGTATGTAACAGTATGTAACAGCATGTAACAGTATGTAACAGCATGTAACAATTTGTAACAGCATGTAACAGTTTTCACAGCGTGTGGTGCATTAATACTGCAATTCCTAATATTTAGGATTTAAAAAATATAGTCCATTCTGCACGCCAAACTTTTATTCACTAGTTGTGCAGGGAAGTGTTATAATTACCTAATGCCAGGTGATGCTGATCACTTTCTCTCAATCCTGTAATAAAGAGAGAGAGAGAGAGAGAGAGAGAGAGATAAATAGAGAGAGAGAGAGAGAGAGAGAGAGAGAGAGAGAGAGAGAGAGAGAGAGAGAGAGAGAAAGAGAGAGAGAGAGAGAGAGAGAGAGAGAGAGAGAGAGAGAGAGAGAGAGAGAGAGAGAGATGTAAATACATCAATACGAAACTTAAATTAGTGAAGATATTTCAACATTATCTCTGCTCATCAAAACATAAACTAAAGCTGTTTTAATGTTGTCATCATTCAACACTTGATCCACTCCCTCGTCCATTCAATCATTTAATCACTTATCCACTTACACCTTCACTCACTCACTCATTCACTGATCCACTGATCCACTCACATATCCAATCATTCATTCCACCACTCACTCACTCATACAATCACACATTAATTCACTCATCCACTCACGCATCAAACCACTTACACATACAATTACTCATTCACTCACTCATTCATAGAATCACTCATTCACTCCCTAATCCACTTACTCATTAAACCACTCACATATTTAATCAATAATACATACAATCACACATCTACTCATTCATTAAACTACTCACTCACACAATCATTCATTCACTCACTCAACTACTCCTCATTCAACCACATATTCACTCATTTATCCATTCAATCGTTTACTCACGTTACAAACATCTCATTCAATCAATCATTCATACGATCACTCAATCAACCACTCACTTATTGACTCATCCACTCACACATTCAATCACTTATCCACTCACAAATTCACTCACTTATCCACTCACTCGATCACTCACTCATACCCACTCACACACCCGCCTTACTCACCTTCAGTCTCTGTCTTCTCATCTGTCCCAATAAGACACACATCTTGGCCTGACCCCTTAACCCACTCACACACCAACCGTACCCACCATTAGTATGTGACTCATCATCTGTTCCAATAAGACACACATCTTGGCCTGACCCCTTAACCCACTCATACACCAACCGTACCCACCATTAGTATGTGACTCATCATCTGTCCCACCAGCACATACATCCTTGCCTGAACCCTTGACCCACTCACACGCCCACAGTACCCACCTTTAGTAAATGACTCCTCATCTGTCCCACCAGTACATACATCCTGGCCTGTCCCTTCGTCTTTGTGTACACAATTCTGAGCCAACGCAGAAATGATCAAACTTTTTATAATTAGAAACAAAACGATTAACTATTCATGATATAAAGTAATATTATATAATATTCCCGATTATGTAGTGATATAATAAACTATTCCTAATATAAAGTAATAATATAAACTATTCCTGATACAAGGAAATATAATAAAACTATTTCTGATATAAAGAAATATTATAAACGTTGTTTAAAAAAAATATCAATTCGAAGGAATTTGATGGTTATTTCAGTTGTTCTCAAAGTTTTTTTCGGCCACCTCTCTCTCAGCACCTTACACATATCCCTAGCACCCCTCCCTTCTCCCGAGTTATCCCTCCTACACAAATTGTTTTTATTCAGGACTCTGTAAGGAAGATGACAAAACATTTAAATGTGATGGTATTTTATTTAATTGAACTCTTAATTAAAATACATACATACTTCTACTTGTATTAATTCAGTCACATAAATTAATTAACTTTATCCTTTACTTTCTCGGCTACTTGAAGCAGGATTATGATAAGGCATAGTAGCAGTAGCTTACTTCTACATCACTGTTACATCAGCTTACTTCTACGTCACTGTAACATCAGCTTACTTCTACGTCATGGCAACAGTCGCTTACTTTTGCATCACAGTAACACTAGCTTACTTTTGCGTCATTGTAACAGTAATGTAACACATGCTAATTATTGTGGTAGTAGCATGGTTAACTAATTTACTTAATTGATAGTTCAGGATGCCGGCTTCTCTTAGGTAATGTAATAACTAATTCACTTCTTTCACTCCTCAACTCGATGGCCTGTCACACAACGAAGTAGATGATAACTTCCACGAATAAATTGCACAGTACTTTATTACTTTACTTACTACAACAATAATGATAATATAGATCTTGCATTAATATCCAAGTAACAAATCCAGAATGCAATTATCTCATACATATGTAATACTCCACAGCATGATAGAAAAATTCACATGACAGTAAGTTAAACACGTCTGATCTTCTCTTCGACTTAAGATGTACTGCCCTGATCACTAACTGACTAACACACATATTCTGGTGAGGGTCTGAGATTACTCTCTTATGACTCCGGCTAGTAAATTGGCTATCAACTCCATCTGTTGAGCTGAGCCATACAGCGTTTCCCTCACAAAGGGTCCTCCAACCGCCCTGGCTTCCCCCGGGAGATCTAGTGAGGGACATTCGGTCAACAGGTGCTCTAGGGTCTCCGGGGCCAGACTGCAATGTTATCCAGCCGCCAGAAATATGTGCGCAAGGGGCAGTGCTCGGTGCGCATCTGCGTCACTAAACTCTGCGTTCTGCGTCCTAACCCCCACCATGGGTCTTGTTTGCTAGGAGTGGGCAAGTTTGAATAGACGCCTTTGGCGGTCGTGTTGTCAGCCCATTGCCTGTACCACTTCTGCCTGAACTGGTCCGCCAGCCAGTTTTTAATTCTCAAGAAAGTCATTGGTACTTCTGCCCTGATCACTATAACGTGCGGTTCACTTCTGCTGTACAAAAAAAAAAAATATAGTTCATTCTCTTTTCCCGTGAAATACTGCTAGTGAATAGAGTTCGATATTCAAACCATGACACCTTCCTGACCTAATGGTTTCGTGTGCAAAATTGCAGACATGATCTGTTACAAGTAGCTTACTTGTATGTCATTCAAATATGTTTTTTTTCTGTAAGCTTCAGGTGAGCTGAGTCACGTGATACCATCCAGACATTGTCTAGGTTAAAATAACCTAATAACACTTTTAAATCAACACTTTCAGGCGTATGGATTCTATTTTTGTCCTTCTGGAGCACTGTCCACTGTGCAAAATATTGGTACACACGTTTCTTCTGTAGCCGTAGCACTAAGTACAGTTTCAAATTATTTAGCTTAAGCTTTCAAATGGTGAGACATAATTTAGGAGTCCATATTAAAATGGTGAGACATAATTAAAGAGTTCAGATTCAAATGGTGAGACCTAATTTAAGAGTCCATATTTAAATGGTGAGACATAATTTAAGAGTCCAGATTCAAATGGTGAGACATAATTTAAGAGAACATATTCAAATGGTGAGACATAATTTAAGAGAACATATTCAAATGGTGAGACATAATTTAAGAGAACATATTTAAATGGTGAGACATAATTTAAGAGAACATATTCAAATGGTGAGACATAATTTAAGAGTCCAGATTCAAATGGTGAGACATAATTTAAGAGAACATATTCAAATGGTGAGACATAATTTAAGAGTCCAGATTCAAATGGTGAGACATAATTTAAGAGAACATATTTAAATGGTGAGACATAATTTAAGAGAACATATTTAAATGGTGATACATAATTTAAGAGTCCAGATTCAAATGGTGAGACATAATTTAAGAGAACATATTTAAATGGTGAGACATAATTTAAGAGAACATATTTAAATGGTGAGACATAGTTTAAGAGTCCAGATTCAAATGGTGAGACATAATCCATATTAAAATGGTGAGACACAATTTAAGAAATCATATTTAAATGGTGAAACATAATTTAAGAGATCATATTCAAATTTTGAGACACAATTTAAGAGTTAATTCAAATTGTGAGACATAATTTAAGAGTTCATATTCTAATGGTGAGACACAATATAAGATTCCATATTCAAATGGTGAGAGATAATTAAAGAGTCATTATTGAAATGGTGTGACAGAATTTAAGAACAAGAATATCAAATTGTGAGACATAATGTAAGAGTCATTATTCAAATAGTAAGACACAATTTAAGAGCCCATATTTAAATGGAGAGGGACAATCTAAGAGTCTATATTAAAATGGCGAGACACAATTTAAGAGTTCAAATATCATATTTTGAGACATAATTTAAGAGTTCATATTCAAATGGTGAGACATGATTTAAGAGTCATTATTGAAATGGTGAGACAGAATTTAAGAGTTAAAATATCAAATTGTGAGGCATAATTTAAGAGTCCATATTCAAATGGACAGGGACAATCTAAGAGTCCATATTCAAATGGAGAGGGACAATCTAAGAGTTCATATTCAAATGGTGAGACATGATTTAAGATTCAAAATTTAAATGGTCGGATACCATAGAAGGTTGTCACAAATCAGCTAGATACAATAGGAGGTTGTTAACAAATCAGGTTGATACAATAAGAGATTGTTACAAAACCAGGTTGATATCTTAGAAGGATATTACAAGAACAGTTTGATATCAAAGGAGATTGGCTCACTCGCCCTGTGAGCTAAACACTCATCTTTTTGAGCTACACTCACTCTGCGAGCTACACACTCACACTGTGAGCTACACACTCAACCTGTGAGCTACACATTAGCCCTGTGAGCTACACGCTCGTCTCGTGAGATACTCCTTCATCATGTGAGCTACAAACTCACCCTGTGAGCTACAAACTCACCCTGTGAGCTACAAACTCACCATGTGAGCTACACACTCAACCTGTGAGCTACACATTCGTCATGTGATCTACACACTAGTCTTGTGAGCTACACACTCACACTGTGATCTACACACTCACTCTGTGAGCTACACACTTGCTTTGCAAGCTACACACTCACCCTGTGAGCTACACATTCACCCTGTGAGCTACACACTCGTCTTGTTAGCTACACACTCACACTGTCCTATTATTTTAAATGGTTTTTTAAATTTCAAATTAATAATTTTATACATTTTTTTATATAATCCACCTTCACACCCTTAAGTAGACCCAGCACCACCTAAATCTAAAATCATTTTAATATCCCTTAGGACAGTGGTTCTCAAACTGTGGGTCGTGACCCCTTTGGGGGTCGCACGACCCATTCACCGGGGTCGCCTAAGACCATCTGAGAAAACATGTACTCCAAAGTTATAAAGTATCATCGAAAATAATTTTATGGTTTAGGGTCGTCACAACATGATGAACTGTATTAAAGGGTCACGGCATTAAAAAGGTTGAGAATCACTGCCTTAGGATATCCTACCGCTGTTTGTTTGCGTGGGAAGGGGGGTGGTAACACAAACATTAAGAACCACTTATATATGTTATTCCTATTGAAAAAATATTGATATGGCACCATCTTAACTTAATTGCATAACTTCATCGCTATTACAGAACTGTGACACCATCGCTGTGATAACATCACTGTGACACCATCGCTGTGAAACCATCGCTGTTACAACATCGCTGTGACACCATCGCTGTGAAAACATCACTGTGACAACATCACTGTGATACCATCACTGTGACAACGTCACTGTGACAACATCACTGTGACACCATCGCTGTGACAACATCACTATGGCACCATCGCTAAGACACCATCGCTGTGACACCATCGCTGTGACATTATCGCTGAGACAACATCGCTGTGACACCATCGCTGTAACAACATCACTGTGACACCATCGCTGCGACAACATCGCTGTGACAACATCGCTGTGACACCATCACTGTGACAACATCACTGTGACAACATCACTGTGACAACATCACTGTGACAACATCACTGTGACAACATCACTGTGACAACATCACTGTGACAACATCACTGTGACATCATCGCTGTGACAACATCACTGTGACAACATCGCTGTGACAACATCACTGTGACAGCATCGCTGTGACAACATCACTGTGGCACCACCACTGTGACAACATCACTGTGACACCACCACTGTGACAACATCACTGTGACACCATCGCTGTGACAACATCGCTGTGACAACATCACTGTGACAACATCGCTGTGACAACATCACTGTGACACCACCGCTGTGACAACATCACTGTGACAACATCACTGTTACAACATCAATGTGACAACATCACTGTGAAAACATCACTGTGAAAACATCACTGTGACAACATCACTGTGACAACATCACTGTGACACCATCGCTGTGACAACATCGCTGTGACAACATCACAGTGACACCATCGCTGTGACAACATCACTGTGACAACATCGCTGTGACAACATCACTGTGACAACATCACTGTGACAACATCACTGTGACAACATCACTGTGACAACATCACTGTGACAACATCACTGTGACAACATCACTGTGACACCACCGCTCTGCTCATTTTATCGACACATAAAAAAGTACAAGGAATCTCTGCTCAATTCATTCACAAAACAAAGTACAAGGAATCTCTGCTCAATTCATCCACAAAACAAAGTACAAGGAATCTCTGCTCAATTCATCCACAAAACAAAGTACAAGGAATCTCTGCTCAATTCATCCACAAAACAAAGTACAAGGAATCTCTGCTCAATTCATCCACACAAACAAAGTACAAGGAATCTCTGCTCAATTCATCCACAAAACAAAGTACAGGGAATCTCTGCTCAATTCATCCACAAAACAAAGTACAGGGAATCTCTGCTCAATTCATCCACAAAACAAAGTACAGGGAATCTCTGCTCAATTCATCCACAAAAAAAAAAGTACAGGGAATCTCTGCTCAATTCATCCACAAAACAAAGTACATAGAATCTCTGCTCAATTCATCCACATAACAAAGTACAGGGAATCTCTGCTCAATTCATCCACAAAACAAAGTACAGGGAATCTCTGATCAATTTATCTATCATGCATTCAACAAATCACAGGAAATATCTTCTCAATTTATCCATTCAAAAAAGTAAATTGAATCTCTTCTCAATTGATCTATTCAACCACGTACAGTGAATCTCTGGTCATGTCATCCACACAACAAAGTACAGGGAATCTCTGCTCATGTCATCCACACAAAAAAGTACAGGGAATCTCTGCTCATGTCATCCACACAAAAAAGTACAGGGAATCTCTGCTCATGTCATCCACACAAAAAAGTACAGGGAATCTCTGCTCATGTCATCCACACAACAAAGTACAGGGAATCTCTGCTCATGTCATCCACACAAAAAAGTACAGGGAATCTCTGCTCATGTCATCCACACAACAAATTACAGGGAATCTTTGCTTATGTCATCCAAACAACAAAGTACAAAGAATCTCTCAAGTCATCCACACAACAAAGTACAGGGAATCTCTGCTCAATTCATCAATCCATTAACTCACAGGGAAGCCCTGCTCAATTTATCCATCATCCATTCAACAAAGGGGTCGTCCATTAATTACAATTTTAACGCATTATTGACCCCTCCCTCATTGTCAACAAATGTAAAATTTTCACCGACCCCCCACCCCCCTGAGTAATTATGTCAACATTTTGTACCACCCACCCCAACCCCCACAAAAAATTAATTCTAAATTAAATACATTTATAAAAGATTTACTTTGTTCTGATCTATTTTAATGACACAAAATTGTAGGAAAAATATGTTATTACTTCTTTAGCTTGTTTATCAACACGTTGAACAGATTTTACACATAAATTGTATAATTCAGAATCAATTAAAATGTTGTTAGAGACTAAATATTATTGTTTGCGGTATAATAGACTAAATATGATTATTGTCAGTAAAGCTGACAATTATAGTACAGTTTCTAGCTGCTATCATCGTCCCATTGAGTAGCTGTGTAGCTCTATCGTAACAATGGGCATCAGGGACATCATTTGGATAGGGCCGGGGGGAGGAGGGGTATTACTCCCCACCCCCCTGTTTTTATTTAAAATGTTATGTTCTGTGGCACGTCCAGTAATAAACAACTTAACAAGCCGAAAAAGTTTTGGTTTTGCCCCCATCCTCCCCTTGAAAAATCCTAAAATGACGCCCCTGATGGGCATAGTCTATAGTAGCCGATTTATCATTTTCATCTTGCGGAACTGATCTACCAGGCAAGTCCACATCATCCTCATCTAACCATTCAGCACTTAACATAGAAGCATTTTCGGTGTGAGCAATACTTGCCATAAGCTCTCTCTATCTCCTTGCAGCTACTCGCATTGGTCGAGTCCTTTTTTCTTGAGGAGCAGGTGCTAATTTCTTATGTTTAAGAGGGCATTGTCAGTGCTTTTGAAGATGCTTTTTCAACATGACTTGTGATGCAAAATAGATGTTACAGCTTTAGCAAATCCGTTCAAGCAGCGATGTGATTATTGCTACTCATTTTAGTTATCCCTAATTCTCAAATATCGTATTCCAACTCAATATCACTGATCTTGACTTTCCGACACTTAAACCTTGTCCTTGTTCCATACCTGCAACATGAGCGCAAACATACCGCCTTAGTCATTTGCGACAAAAAGAATCTACAGGTGAAGAGAGGCCAAATTTTGACTTCTCTTGCACTTACAAAGTGTGCTAACATTCTGACAAGCCATCTGCAGTGAAAAGGCAGACACACATTACATAAGCCTTATATCATTAAAAGCCTAAATTTTTTATGACTAATTACACTCCCAATTTTATTGACATAATTAATGGACACCCCTAAAGTTCAGGGAATCTATGCTCAATTCATTCATCCAACAAATAACAGGAGATATGTGCTCAATTCACCCATCCAACAAATCACAAGTAATATTTTTTAAATTCATCCATTCAACAAAATAAAGGGAATCTCATGTCAACTCATCCATCCAACAAATAACAAGAAATCTCTGTTCAATTCATCCATTCAACAAATTACCTGGAATTTCTGCTCAAGTCATCCATCCCAAAAAACCACAGGGAATGTCTTTTCAATTCATCTATTTAACGAAGTACAGGGAATCTCGTCTCATTTCATCCATCCAACAAATCACAGGGAATCTTTGTTCAATTTATCCATTCAACAAAATACACGAAATCTATATGAAAATGATTAAATGACCTGGGTATTGAAATGATTAAATTGCCTCTGCATAGATTTGATTACATGAATTGTGTAGTGAAATGATTAAGTGAACAGTGTATTGAAATGATTAAATGGAATTAAAATATTGTCTTTATCATCGTCGGTGAAACTTTCCAGCGGTGAAACGGCGGTGGTTAAACAGCGGTGGTGAAATGGCGGTGGTGAAATGGCAATGGTGAAACGGCGGTGGTGAAACGGTAGTGGTGAAATGGTGGTGGTGAAACGGCGGTGGTGAAACGGTGGTGGTGAAACGGCGGTGGTGAAACGGTGGTGGTGAAATGGCGGTGGTGAAACGGCGGTGGTGAAACGGTGGTGGTGAAACGGCGGTGGTGAAACGGTAGTGGTGAAATGGCGGTGGTGAAACGGCGGTGGTGAAACGGTGGTGGTGAAACGGCGGTGGTGAAACGGTAGTGGTGAAATGGCGGTGGTGAAACGGCGGTGGTGAAACGGTGGTGGTGAAACGGCGGTGGTGAAACGGTAGTGGTGAAATGGCGGTGGTGAAACGGCGGTGGTGAAACGGTGGTGGTGAAACGGCGGTGGTGAAACGGTAGTGGTGAAATGGCGGTGGTGAAACGGCGGTGGTGAAACGGTGGTGGTGAAACGGCGGTGGTGAAACGGTAGTGGTGAAATGGCGGTGGTGAAACGGCGGTGGTGAAACGGTGGTGGTGAAACGGCGGTGGTGAAACGGTAGTGGTGAAATGGCGGTGGTGAAACGGCGGTGGTGAAACGGTGGTGGTGAAACGGCGGTGGTGAAACGGTAGTGGTGAAATGGCGGTGGTGAAACGGCGGTGGTGAAACGGTGGTGGTGAAACGG
Organism: Lymnaea stagnalis; assembly: GCA_964033795.1. NCBI lineage: Eukaryota > Metazoa > Mollusca > Gastropoda > Lymnaeidae > Lymnaea > Lymnaea stagnalis. The sequence continues at coordinate 521,726 of CAXITT010000166.1, read as the reverse complement.
CGGTGGTGAAACGGTAGTGGTGAAATGGCGGTGGTGAAACGGCGGTGGTGAAACGGTGGTGGTGAAACGGCGGTGGTGAAACGGTAGTGGTGAAATGGCGGTGGTGAAACGGCGGTGGTGAAACGGTGGTGGTGAAACGGCGGTGGTGAAACGGTAGTGGTGAAATGGCGGTGGTGAAACGGCGGTGGTGAAACGGTGGTGGTGAAACGGCGGTGGTGAAATGGCGATGGTGAAACAGCGGTGGTGAAACGGCGGTGGTGAAACGGCGGTGGTGAAACGGCGGTGGTGAAACGGCGGTGGTGAAACGGCGGTGGTGAAATGGCGATGGTGAAACGGTGGTGGTGAAACGGTGGTGGTGAAATGGCTTTGGTGAAACGGTGGTGGTGAAATGGCGATGGTGAAACGGCGGTGGTGAAACGGCGATGGTGAAAGGACGGTGGTGAAATGGCGGTAGTGAAACGGCGGTGGTGAAACGGCGGTGGTAAAACGGTGGTGGTGAAACGGCGGTGGACAACGGGGCCGTGTCCGAAATAGCGTCGGCGAGGTGGTTTCGGTGAATCATCATACATCCGCTGATCTGGCCTAAATTCTGAAAAAAAAACACGAAAATACGGTGTTGATACTTACGCTAAATCCAGCAGGATGTGCGTGGCCTATGTACTTATTTTTTCCCAAGATGTACGAGCCGAACTTCCTATTGACGTTGGATCGAACCGTGTGAGAGCCAGGTTGAATTTCGAAAATAGCAACGCTGTATCTTGTTTGATTTGCGGCAACCATCCATTCGATACTGAAATATTCAGAAAATAAGAGCAATGTATCAAACAGCCGGGGCCCTGCGCTAGGGGGTGCCGAACGGGGCGACTACCCAAGACCCCGTTCTCATGGGGGCCCCAAGCGTGGCCCTTAAAATGTCGTATGTTATTAATTAAGCCCTATGTGCGTAATCTCATCTCAATATGTCCAGTCAAAACAGAAGTATGAGGTGAATGGTAATCAAATTGACAGTCTGTTCGGCTCTGCTACTTTCCCTCACTCATTGGTCATACAGCCGAAGACCTTCACCATACACCATCAGAAGTAGACATTAGAAGTAGACATCAGAAGTAGTCATAAGACGTAGACATCAGAATTAGACATCAAAAGTAGTTATCAGAAGTTAGACATCAGAAGTATGCATCTAAAGTAGACATCAGAAGTAGTTATAAGAAGTAGTTATCAGCAGTAGACATCAGAAGTAGACATCAGAAGTCAGAAGTAGGCATCAGAATTAGACATATTTGAAAGAACGGGGCACTAGGCAAAGAACAAGACGGTTATAATATGAATGTAGAAAGTGGCGTAGCTAGGGTTGTGTCACCTCCTGGTGTCTGTTACGGCCTTCACTTTTTATGACCTTCACTTGTTGCGGCCTTCTTTCGTTGTCTAGGGTCACTACTATTACGGCCTTCCTTCACTATCTAGTCTCACCAATGTCACACTGCCTTATTAAAACTTCAAATGATATGATTTTCACCATTAGGCTTAAACAAATACCCCAGTAGTTACGTTTACTGAACGGTCAGTAGACTCCTCGTCGTCTAGGGCCTAGGGTGACGACTGTATACTAAAGTATTTTTAACTTGCCTGTCACATGTTCAGGTTCGCAGTGGTGAGCAAAACAACAGCGTCCAATGAAGATAACAATAACAGTTCTTTATTTACAGGGTCCAATCACAGCAAATGTCACGTCACAGCGTTCAATAAAGTTATAATAATAACTCTCTTCTCTACTCTAAACTCTCTTCTCTACTCTCAACTCATCTCTCACTAACTCCGACTCATTGGCTCATCTCTCACTAACTCCGACTCATCGGTTCATCTCTCGCTAACTCCGACTCATCGGCTCATCTCTCGCTAACTCCGACTCATCGGCTCATCTCTCACTAACTCCGACTCATCGGCTCATCTCTCACTAACTCCGACTCATCGGCTCATCTCTCACTAACTCCGACTCATCGGCTCATCTCTCACTAACTCCGACTCATCGGCTCATCTCTAACTAACTCCGACTCATCGGCTCATCTCTCACTAACTCCGACTCAATGGCTGATCTCTCACTAACTCCGACTCATCGGCTGATCTCTCGCTAACTCCGACTCATCGGCTCATTTCTCACTAACTCCGACTCATCGGCTGATCTCTCACTAACTCCGACTCATCGGCTGATCTCTCACTAACTCCGACTCATCCCCTTGTCTCTCGCTAACTCCGACTCATCGGCTCATCTCTCACTAACGATCAATTGTCTCCTTCCGTCTGTCGACGAACACACTGCCCCTTTATATCTCCACAAAACACTCGGCATACTGTAACGTTCCACACCACGAACCAACGTCTCGATCTGACCTCACAATCAACAACTCCCCCTACCCAACATTCACAACAATCTAGTTCATAACAGTGTCAACCCCCCCCCCCCCGCACTTCCACGGTGGATTTCTTCTTGTTAACATAAGTTTACAGTATAACAATGATAAGAACAAAAAGAAATTAATTAAAGGTCAGTAAGTAAATGTATTTAAGAACTGTAACATGTACTTAGAATCACCCGACCACATTGTATTTGGTATCAATGAACAGCTTTATTTCTTAGAATTTAGATAAATATAGCTTCGTGTCACTTACGAAAGCTACCGAACACTTTAATCGGCGTTGAATCATGGTTAAAACGGGTTTTTTCTGACATAATTATGGGGTCACCTTATTTCTGACGAATCAACCTTGAACTTTTGATAAACCACGCATTTGCATTAATATGAAAATTTTTCTTGTGATTTGTTAACCATTTGTGAGAATCTCGATACATAGAGTAGTGTTTATAAGCTCTGTCAATATGCAATTTATCAATGTGACGACAACCCCCGGAGATGGTTTCACCCGGTCTGCACCCTACTCTCCTCCCCCCCCCCCCCCCCCCCCCCCCCCCCCCCCCCCCCCCACCACAATAAAAAAAAAAAAAANNNNGTTCTTCGTATCTCCCCCCCCGAATCCCCACTAGCTTCCCAACTAAATGTGAAGATAAAAAAAAGCACCAGAAGACAGAAGAAGATTTAAGGATAGAATATTTTTGTGGTCATTAGAGCAGGTGATTAGGATCCTTTAAGACACCTTTCCAGCTGCTGCAACTGTCAGTTAAACACATTTGTTTTTCTCTTTGAAATTCAACAGCTCCATAACATGACTATAAATGATACAGAGAAAGCACTGTGTGGATTAGGAAATGGCGTTGAGATTTGGTAATCAACAGGATATCGATATTCCAAACTACAACAACATGTAGGGAAGGTCCTGAGAGAAATGATACAGTTTTGCGATGCCTTCGATACTGATACCCTGAGCCACCGACAGAGTCGTTTCCGAGTATTGTGATAGCATTCAGATAATGTCAACGTTGCTATTGCAGGCACTGCCCAGTGGCGTAGCTAGAGTTAGTGCTGTCCTGAATGGGCGCAGATTTTTGCCATCACCTTCCATGACAAAATTCTGCACTTAGCCGAAAATGCCGCCCCTTCTGATAAAGAATAAAGAGCCCGAATGAGCTGAGTGCCTCTTTAACCCTCTTGCCACGCCTCTGGCCACGCCTCTTCCCACGCCTCTTCCCACGCCTCTTCCCACGTCTCTGGCACCACCCAGTCGATTATCCGAAACGCTCGGCCCCACCCTTCAAACAAATCAAAAGAAAACTGTGACGTCAAATTTAATTAATCCAAGGCCCCGCATCGAGCCCGGCCCTAAAGCTGTAATCTTACTCTCCTAAGAGAATGGATGTTTGAGCAAGTCTGTTGTCCACTTGTTCCAACGTTCTATTTAGTCTTATGGCTGAAACTCCCGACACACAGACACAATAATTTATTGTATGGCTGAAACTCCTGACACACAGACACAATGATTTATTGTGGGGCTGAAATTCCTGACACACAGACACAGTGATTTATTGTATGGGCTGAAATTCCTGACACACAGACACAATGATTTGTTGTTGGGCTGAAATTCCTGACACACAGACACAATGATTTATTGTGCGGCTGAAATTCCTGACACACAGACACGATGAATTAATGTGGGGCTGAAACTCCGGACACACAGACAAGATGAATTAATGTGGGGCTGAAACTCCGGACACACAGACAAGATGAATTAATGTGGGGCTGAAACTCCGGACACACAGACACGATGAATTAATGTGGGGCTGAAACTCCGGACACACAGACACGATGAATTAATGTGGGGCTGAAACTCCGGACACACAGACACGATGAATTAATGTGGGGCTGAAACTCCGGACACACAGACACGATGAATTAATGTGGGGCTGAAACTCCGGACACACAGACACGATGAATTAATGTGGGGCTGAAACTAAGGACACACAGACACGATGAATTAATGTGGGGCTGAAACTCCGGACACACATACACGATGAATTAATGTGGGGCTGAAACTAAGGACACACAGACACGATGAATTAATGTGGGGCTGAAACTCCGGACACACAGACACAATGATTTATTGTTTGGCTGAAAGTCATTGCTTACTTTTCATGCAGCACGCTATCGTCCAGTCGAGTCGTGGTGATAAACTCTGTCTCCACCACTAAGGTCAGATAGTTAAAGACATTAACTAAGGGGACTCTGGGGATGGACAGAAATTATGTGTTAATAATGCGAACAGTTGGGTATCGCAGGTTGAAGGAATTAATCGTGTTGATATCTTCAATGTTGATAACTCCAATGTTGACATCTTCATTGTTGATATCTTCTGTCAAAAGATCTAAGATTTAGCTTGACACTGGAATCTATGGGAGATCAATGTGTAGACAGAATAGTTTGTTAATGACGCATGCTAAGGAAGATTTGTAGACAGGCAGAAGTCGTGTTTCATGACGCAAGAAAAGGAATATCTGTAAGCAGATAAAAGTCTTTTGTTAATGACTGATAATGAGGAAGATAAGTAGGCAGATAGGAGTCTTTCGTTAATGCTGCAAAATAAGGAAGACAAGTAGGCAGATAGGAGTTTTTTGTTAATGCTGCATAATGAGGAAGATAAGTAGACAGATAGGAGTCTTTTGCTAATGCTGCATAATGAGGAAGATAAGTAGACAGATAGGAGTGTTTTGCTAATGCTGCATAATGAGGAAGATACGTAGACAGATAGGAGTCTTTTGTTAATGCTGCATAATGAGGAAGATACGTAGACAGATAGGAGTCTTTTGTTAATGCTGCATAATGAGGAAGATACGTAGACAGATGGAAGTCTTTTTTGAAATGACGCGTACTAAGGAAGGCTTGCATATTTTACACTCTCTTGACTTGCGTGTTTTAGTTGTATCTTCTACACTCTCTTGTCTTGTATATTCTAAACTCTTTAACTTGTATTTTCTACACTCTCTTGACTTGTATGTTCTGCACTAGCTTGATTTGTATGTCCTACTATCTCTTGATTAGCATGTTCTACTCCCTCTTTACTTGTGTGTACTACACTCTCTTGACTTTTATATTCTACACTCTATTCACTTGAATGTTCTACACTAGCTAGATTTGTATGTCCTATTCTCTCTTAGCCTTTATGTTTTACTCTCTCTTGACTAGCATGTTCTACTGTCTCTTGGTTTGTATGTTCTAAACTCGCTTGAATCGCATGTTCTACTCCCTAATATAAAATACAAAATGATATGACATTTCATTTTAATTAACGTGCAGAAATTAGTCCAACATGTACTCTTACCTCCACAGATAAAACACATAAAATTGGTCATTGGGTACAAGCTGGGTGTAATACATATCACCTGCCAGGACAGAGTCTTCAATGCTGTAGCAACGTTTGAAGATGTGCATGAAAACGATTATTGGTTTGGGTGCCGTGATCAGACCGCTGTTGCCTAAGGAGACCTGAGGAAAATAATCCCTTAAAAATAGGCCCTATATGTCACCAGAGACGAATTGATCCGAGGTCAAACATTGTCACTTACAAAAGAATTCGTTATGCAATCTTTACTCTTGTTTTTAGATTTACACCCCCAACACCTACCTTCCTCGGGGTCAGCTACGATTATTTTTGAAATTATTTTGAAATTATGCTTTAATAATATATTACAGTTTTAAATAGCTAATTTTTTAAATTTTATGTTTGTTCACTAAAATAAGCACATTAAAACAGATATAAATTGACATGATATAGATATTTAGAAATTTAACCGTTTTCCTTTAAGGAAATGAAATCACACATGTCTGACGTATTTTGTTAATATTCCATGTCTTTTTAACCTCATTATGCCAATCATATACGATTTAGAAAACTTGGCAGTTTTAAAACCCCATACAAATATATTGGCCCTTCTACAAATAGCATTTTCTTCTTCTTTTTGACGCTGGTAAATCTAGGAACTATTGAACTAAGTTAATTATTAAAGGTAAGTTGTAGATTTGGTCATTGGCGCCCAACATGTACAAATGATGTTCGCCATTTTTTGTGATGGAAACCTTTTTTCGGAAGGATTTTTGGTCTATTTTGATCATTCGTTTATTGATTAAGTAGTTTACCTCAATATTTTGATCATTCGTTTATTGATTAAGTAGTTTACCTCAATATTTTGATCATTCGTTTATTGATTAAGTAGTTTACCTCAATATTTTGATCATTCGTTTATTGATTAAGTAGTTTACCTCAATATTTTGATCATTCGTTTATTGATTTAGTAGTTTACCTCAAAAATAGTTCCGCTTAGATACAAATTAAAAACGACATTGGTATAATTATACTATGGTACAAGAATGGGTGCCCACCACAAAAAGGTCAAGCAGGGTCCCCCAGTCACTTTTCCGGTTTCCTCCTCCCTCTAACTTGCATTCATTTATGATTGTTAAAAATAAAGTACCCCCATCACCATAGTAAGCCCCTGAAATATCAAGATCTGAGGCACCCTGCATCCGGGGGGGGGGGGTTGCAGCGCCCACATGGTGGCGCTGATATCAAGTGGTACATACATTTTTAAGTAGCGTCTCTCCCGTTGTTGTCGGATTCAATGTAGAAAGATGCGAAATAAATTTTAAAAAAAATTTCTTGGGTCTCGAAAAATGTAAGGGGATGAGGCTCAGCTAGGGCAAAAAAATTACCCTCAAGGGCGCCACAACTGAATTTGATGTAGTTTATGTAAGGCTGGGATGGAGTTAGAGATGCCAGTGATTGTTATTATGGTTAATTTTGGCAATGACAACCCGAAAGTATGAAATGCTCCCTCCAAAATTGTCTGAAAGAAACATTGAATTCAAGTAAGCATCAAAATAAAACCCGGAATTTTCAATAATTTTCTCAAAGGAACCCTCAGAAACATCGGCACCCCTAATTTCTGCTCGCCCCTTTCCCTCACCCCGAGTGACTGTAGAGTGACAGTACGGGGTTGAATCTAAGCTGGTGCCTAATTCAGGGGCGCCATAAGGTCTTACCGAACACTTAAAAATCTCCTTTCCTCGATCAAATAGTCAAAAAGAAACACTAAATTGGGGTATACGCCAAATATTGCATCTCTTGATTTTGAAGTAATAAAACATTTTCTATGGATGCAGTCACAGACCCTAATCTTAAAAAATTGACAACAAGAACTCTATATATGATATAAAAATATATTTTGTATTACAGTAATTCGATATATATTGATATCTTCATAACAAATTTAAACACATTTTTGCCTTTAAAAAAAAATTATACATTATCAGAAAATCGTAAAACAAAGAATTCTTTTATCTAAGAGGAATCTCGCAACTATCTTTACGCCAATATCAGTGTGACAATATTTACAAAAAAATAAATTGTTAACCTCATAAAAATATATACCTCTTTAATTTTTGCAAAAAATATATTTTTATTTTTATTTAAAAAAAATATTAACCCATCTTCCTTTGTCAAAATTTAATCTTCAAGTGTGTACATTGATTAGGTTTTGATATTCATATAAATACTTATATAAATGTACTAAAAATTTATTAACGACATTGATTTTCTTAATTGGTAAACATAAGTTTATTTGTACAAAGAAAATTTAACATCTGTTTTTTCACAAAGGTAATACCATAGGATTTAAATATATTGTCATCCACGTAAAAATGTACACATCATTTTTCTTATCTCCGATATGTATGTACACAAGAAGGTTAATTATTAATTATTAATCAAATTAAATCCTTTATTTTGGGACGTATCTTGTATTGCCTTGGGCAAAATGAACATATCCATAATTGTAAAAAGAGAATGTACCATCTTATATTTTCACAAATGTAATACCATATGAGTTAACGCTGTTGTCATCCACGTATGAATTTATACATCTTATTTCCTACCTCCGACATATATTTACCCAATAAAATTATTTATTTATTAAATTGATTCCTTTATTTTGAGACTTATCTTGTGCTTCCTTGAGCAAAATCAACAGACACATATTTGTACAAAGAGAGGGCAACAATTCTTTTGTTTCCCAAATGTAATAATATAGGATTTAAATATATTGTAATACACGTAAAAATGTACACATCCTGTTTCCTACCTCCGATATGAATGTACATAAGAAGGCTAATAATTTATCAAATTTATCCTTTATTTTGAGACGTATCTTGTGCTGCCTAGGGCAAAGTGACCAACCCCTCCCCCAAACAGATTTAAATAAATTTAGAAAATCTTCCACAGGATTGTAGTCCCTTCAATACCCAAACTAACATATTTTGCACTTCATATGTTTTGATCTTATTTGTATGAGGTATAAGTTGATTAGTAAATGCTATTTAGCTATGGAGTTGCGCTTCACTGATTGACTTAAACCGCATTTCCTTATTATTTCTTATTTCTTTATATTTTAAGGTTAATTTTTATTACGTTATAAATTTAATAAAAGTATATTGTTGGAATAAAAAAAAGGCAAAACTTTTTAAATGTTAAAATATACAAAGCAAAAATGTATGGGTGTTTTATCAACAATTTAAAAAATAATCACATGTATTTATTTATTTTACTTTTAAGAAGGGAAAGTACACTAACAATTTTCTCACGCCTGGTTATTAAATTTAAAGAAACCTAAGAGTTTTGACGAAATAAGCTATTCGCGCTATGACGCCATTTGCGTGATCATTTAGAACAAATTAATTTAGTGGGAATGCCCACCAGATATGGAGTGTACCAGGGAAATAAAATACATGGGGCGGAACAAACTCAGAACCTACTGCCTTGTAGGAAGTGGAGGGATCCACAGAACCTACTGCCTTGTAGGAAGTGGAGGGATCCACAGAACCTACTGCCTTATAGGAAGTGGAGGGATCCACAGAACATACTGCCTTGTAGGAAGTGGAGGGATCCACAGAACCTACTGCCTTGTAGGAAGTGGAGGGATCCACAGAACCTACTGCCTTGTAGGAAGTGGAGGGATCCACAAAGGCTAGGGACCTATTGCCTTGTAGGAAGTGGAGGGATCCACATAGGCTAGGGACCTACTGCCTTGTAGGAAGTGGAGGGATCCACAAAGGCTAGGGACCTACTGCCTTGTAGGAAGTGGAGGGATCCACATAGGCTAGGGACCTACTGCCTTGTAGGAAGTGGAGGAATCCACATAGGCTAGGGACCTACTGTCTTGTAGGAAGTGGAGGGATCCACAAAGGCTAGGGACCTACTGCCTTGTAGGAAGTGGAGGGCTCCACATAGGCTAGGGACCTACTGCCTTGTAGGAAGTGGAGGGATCCACAAAGGCTATAGACCTACTGCCTTGTAGGAAGTGGAGGAATCCACAAAGGCTAGGGACCTACTGCCTTGTAGGAAGTGGAGGGATCCACAAAGGCTAGGGACCTTACCCCAAAACTAAGGCAGCTATCCAGAGAGCTGTAAGGGGCAGCCCCCCCCCCCCAGACGTTCTGCGCAGGGTTAACAACCCGGCCAGGTAAAAAATTTCAACGTTACGAAAGCCAAGCACCAGAACAAAACCCTGACTTATACCAATGGAAATCAACCTGTGCATGGATATGCACATGATTTTTGGATTGTGACTTGGAATATACTAAGCCTGTTTAGAGCAGAGCCTTAGCCAACCTTGTAAATAAGCTGGTCAAATATGAAATATCTATTGCTGCATTGCAAGAAATTCGATGGAAAAATTCAGATATCCTCAAGACAAAAGAGTACAACATATTTTATAGTGGTAGCAACACCAACACACTAGGAACAGGATTTGCCGTGAAAAAGAAGCAGCCAGTGCAGTCATAGGCTTCAAACGAGAGAACGAAACATTGTGTTCTTTGCGGATGCGAGGAAAAATGTTTAATATAACACTTATAAATGTACATGCTCCAACGGAAGACACGGAAGATCAGGATAAAGAATCCTTCTATGAAACACTGGAAAAGATCTACGAAGAGGCACCACGACATGATATTAAAATAGTAATTGGAGACTTCAATGCCAAAATAGGAAAAGAAAAGGTGTTCATGCCATCTATTGGCAAGGAAAGTCTGCACGAAGAATCCAATGACAATGGGATCCGACTCATAGACTTCGCGGTAGGAAAAGGGATGTCAGTTAGCATGTTGCAGCACCAAGTTTCCGCACAAAAATATACATAAAGCTACGTGGAACTCACCAGATGGAATCACCCGCAATCAAATTGATCATGTTTTAATAGATTGGAGACATAGATCAGATATATTAGATGTGAGGAACAGATGAGGATTCGGACAGTTTACTTGTAAGGGTGAAATATAGGCAGAGGATAAGCTTAGTTCACAATGGTCGTAATCAAAGAGAGAAACGATACGATTACCAAAAGCTGCCCAAAGACCCATTAACTGCAAAAGCTTACCAGAATGAAGTAGAAGCACAATTAGAAGCATCGCAGGAGGAAATAAATGGGGAAAACAACATAAATGATCAGTGGGATAGGATAAAAAATGCCATTAAAAGATCAGCAGAAAAAGTAGTGGGATTTCAGCAAGCCAACAATAGAGTAGGCTGGTTTGACAATGAATGCAGAGAGACTGTGGAAGAAAGAAACAAAGCACGAATGATCATGTTACAAAGGGAAACCAGAAAGACAACACAAACATACAAGGAAGCCAGAAGGAAAGCAACAAAAATGTGTAGGAAGAAAAAGAGGGAATGGGAAAAGGATAAACTAAAGGAAATAGAAGATGTATCAAGAGAGGGAAATATAAGAGGAATGTACATGAAGATAAAAGATGAAAAGAATGGATACCAAGCAAGACCGCAAATGTGGGAGAGCCACAATGGAGAATTAATCACGGAAAATAGTAAAGTATTGTAGAGGTGGGCTGAATATTTTGAGGACATACTGAATGCAGACAAAAGACAAGACGAAGATTATCAACTCCCACAGGGAGGACCAGACCCTTTTATACAATACCCAACCCTAGAAGAAACCAAAGAGGTAATTAATTACATGAAAAATCACAAAGCCCACGGACAAGACCTTATCACAGCAGAACTGATTAAATATGGAGAAAAAGAACTACACAATCAGATACATAAACTTATAACTAAAATTTGGCAAGAGGAGAAAATCCTGACAGAATGGGAAACAGCATTAATAACCCCAATACACAAGAAAGGCTCCAAACTTCAGTGCACAAACTACAGAGGAATCTCCCTATTAAATGTTACATACAAAATACTGACGAAGCTTATTGCCAAAAGACTACAACGTTATACTGAAGAAATACTAGGTGATTACCATTGTGGATTCAGGCCTAACAGATCGACGACTGATCAGATTTTCACCATCAGATGCGTATTACAGAAATGCTATGAATATAATATAACAGTACATCAACTATATGTGGACTATAAAATGGCCTATGACAGCATCAAAAGAAACTATTTATATGAGACTCTGCAGGAGTTTGGGATACTTAACAAACTGACAAGCCTAATATATGCAACACTAAACAACTCAAAAAGCAAAATCAAGATCCAAGGAGAATATTCAAGGGAATTTCATATTAGACGAGGCCTAAACAAGGAGACTCACTGTCTTGTATGCTCTTTAACCTAACATTGGAGAGAGTTATTAGAAACATACACATTGACACTCAAGGAACGATAACAGGATACTTTCTGAAGGAAACTCAAGACCCACAACCAACGGGCACACTCTACAACCAACCACTTCAGTATCTTGCATATGCTGATGACATAGCACTTCTAGGGAAAAGTATTAAAGACATATAAAAATCTTTTATTGAATTAGAAGACGCATCTTTACAAGCAGAGCTGGAAGTTAACAACCATAAAAAACAAAATACATGACAATACAAATAAAAGGAGGAACAAACCTGTGAAACAATTAAAATTAGAAACAAAACTTTTGAAAAAGCAAATCAAGTCAAATACCTAGGATCCTTGTTAAATGAAAGAAACGAATTACTAACAGAAATAAAAGAAAGAATATCAGCCGGAAACAGGGCATACTTCAGTAGTCAGAAAATACTCAAAAGTAAAAACATTACAAGAGAAACAAAGAAAACTATTTATAAAAATGTGATCAGACCAGTTTTAACATATGCAAGTGAAACTTGGACCCTAACAAAAACAGCAGAAAAACTATTAAACACATGGGAGAGGAAATTTCTCAGGAAAATATATGGGCCAACAAAGGATGAATATGGATGGAGAATACGAACCAACCAGGAATTATAGAGTCTATATCAGGATCCCACGATAGTGGCAGAATAAAAAGAGGCAGGCTACGCTGGGCAGGACACCTAGAGAGAATGCCAAATGACAGAGGAACGAAGATTGTGCATCACCAATACCCCAGAGTAAAAAGGCTCAAAGGCAGACCTAGGCTTAGCTGGATAGATGATGTAGAAAAAGATCTACAGCAGCTGAAAGTCCAAGCATGGAAAAGAAAGGCATTAGTTAGGTCTGTGTGGAAGGAAGTGGTGAGGCATGCCAAAGCCCTACATGGGCTGTAGTGCCACAGGGATGGATGGAGGGATGGAATAAAGAGTGCTTCCGTTTTGTCATCGTTAAGCTTCAACTTGCTGAGTGTCATCTATGTCTTGACATCATCAATCTCTCCAGCTAAGTCCAGATAGCAGAATCGACAAGAGAGGAATGGGTATGCTTATAATATAAGTTATATAGCTGCGCATCATCTGGGAATGACTGGCTCTCCACAACATGCCTCCCGAGCAAGAGGAGCAATGGCCTGGAATACATTGTGAATAGAACCGGGTCCAAAACTGACCCCCTGAGGCACTCTGTACACCAAGTAAGCATGACCAGAGAGACAGCCTGCGTCCTATCGGAGAGGTAGGACCTAATCCAAGAAAAGTGATCCCGAAATTCCAAAGTAATTTTCAAGGGTTTTGTAAAAGGTTTCAAGGTCAACAATGTCATGACTATATACATCCGCATATTCATCCTAATATATATCACTATGCACGTCACCCAAAAAACATCACGATATTCATCATCAAGTACATCACCAAATATATCACAAAATGTGTATCACCATGTTCCCATAAATATCATTTTCTACATGACCATTTGCATCTCCCATTACAACATCTTATCTACACCAGCCAACAATTAACTTACCCGTGCTTCATTCGCCGTCCCAATGACCAAAGTCATGCCTCCCACAGTGACAGTGAGTCTTTCCTCTCCGAGGATAACGATCTCCATCTGGTTGAAATGATGCCAATAAATGAACTCGGTGCCATATAAGGCCTCTGGGAAAACCATTTCTAATGGAGAGCAGTTTCAACCAATCAATCATTAGTTCTAGATTAATGGTGGTGGTAAGATGGCATTTAAGTTAGATGAAATAAAATAAGCGATCAATCTATGCAAATATAATCCATTATCTTTAATAATGTGTGTATTAAAGTTATTGAAATACCTTGAAAAGCTTCTGTAATTGAGGGATTTTTGAGAGAGAGAGAGAGAGAGAGAGAGAAAGAGTGGCGAGACTTGGAACGAGAGAAGAGAGGAAGCACCCACGATTGTTGGAAGATTGTGATTGAAGAAGAATAGCATACTTCTTACAATCATTCTTGCATATATTGAAGGAGCCAGTTTAGGATATTATATTATTTTATATCTTTACAAAAAGTTTTGTGTAACAGCAGGACTTGTTATTTTTCACTGTGGAGACGAGGAACGCCTGGGTGATGGAGGGAGACTCCAGAAATTGAAATAGTATGTGAGAACTAATTGTCCACGGTGACCAGACAGTCATTACAACAGTACACTGTGAGCACCACGGAAACCACCATCTGTTACATATATACTATGATAATAACAATAGATGTGTGCACTGACGTATTTGTTACAACATATTTCAATGATGAGCCCTAACATTTATATAAAAACATATTTCTAAAGACATACAGATGTGACAATTAAAAGAGCAAAAAATGTGTTTGTTTTTGTTGAAATTTAGTACATGTAGTGGTTTATGATCTACAAATTCCGTGAATGTTGTACCCAATAGATACTTTTGTAGTCAAATTATGGTCCACACTATTGCTAAGCATTCTAATTCTATAATGGCATATTTCTTTTAATCATCTGTCAATTTTCTGCTAAGGCATAATACATGTTTATTAATATTACTGTACGATTGCATTAAACAAGCCCCTATGCCTTCTCTAGAAGCATCTGATGCCACAAATAATAGTTTTCATATGTGATTAGCTCTAAGAAGGGCTCTGATTAAAAATGAAATTTTATTTGTTCTAAAGCTGCATCACATTCTTGATTCCATTCTATTTTATTCTTTTGATCTTTTCTTGTCAATTTAATTTAAGGATGGAAAATCTAAGTAAAATTTGGTATGAACTGTTTGTAGAAATTGCACAGTCCTATCAATGTTTTCACGTTTTTCATGTTTACTGGTATTGCTAAATTCAGTATTTTCTGAGCAAGTTCCTCAGTAGGTTTAATCTGATTATTTCCTATGGTATAAACTAAAAATAAAATCATTGTAGTCCAATATTTAATTTGTCATGGGATATAGTGAGACCATTTTCTTTTAGTAATGAAAACAATTCTTCTAGGGTTGTTAGATGTGTTGTCCAGTCTTTAGTGAAAACACAGATGCCATCAACATTGTGTCTAATATTTGGTACCAGGTTTAAGATTCTGTTCATCTTTCTTTACAAAAGTAGCAGTACTGTTACCCAGCCCAATAAATGGCATAACATTCCACTCATAAAAACCATTGTGTGTTACAAAATGCTGTGAAGTGTTTAGCTCCCTCTGCCATCTCAGGTTACTGTTGATGTTAGGGACATCATTTATTAATCCAAAAATGTTTGATATTTTTGCATCCAGGAAACAATTTCACATTTTACCACTAGTGCAGGTGTACATGTATAGTGTATCAATGTGTTACTAAATAATAACTTGATAAAATTTAAAAAAAAAATTAATTTAAAATAACATCTATGTTTTGACTCTTTTTTTATTTCGACCCCGAGTGTGTAGTCGGCCTCCGAACTGCTTTTTAAGAGTTAATGCGGCCCTCGGGCTGAAAAGTTTGGAGACCCCTGCCATAGATTATTAGCATAGATTTATTGCTATAGGTTATACTATAGATTTACTGCTATAGTAGAGAATTACTTTACATTTATCGATATATATTATTACTATAGACTGATGTGTTACCATTCCTACTATTCCCTCGATCTTGTCCACGTCATCCATGATGGCGCCAACTAAATGAGTGGAATTAAGCCGACATAGGGTACATCGCTAAGGGACAGTATGGGTATCACGAATAAGTTAGAGAATAATGGCTTTTTGTAGTCTGCTGTCAATTGAGGAATGTCCATTTCGTGAAGGGAAAGCCAAAATTGATCGGTGTTACACAATGGGTAGAGATATTGAATAGGTGTCCGGGGGTAATGATCTAATTTGAGAGTATTTAGTCTCTATAGTCTGGTGGTGGTGTGTCGGTCATGTATGACCGTGGTGGTGTGTCGGTCATGTATGACCGTGGTGGTGTGTCGGTCATGTATGACCGTGGTGGTGTTACGGTCATGTATGACCGTGGTGGTGTGTCGGTCATGTATGACCGTGGTGGTGTGTCGGTCATGTATGACCGTGGTGGTGTGTCGGTCATGTATGACCGTGGTGTTGTTACGGTCATGTATGACCGTGGTGGTGTGTCGGTCATGTATGACCGTGGTGGTGTTACGGTCATGTATGACCGTGGTGGTGTGTCGGTCATGTATGACCGTGGTGGTGTGTCGGTCATGTGTGACCGTGGTGGTGTGTCGGTCATGTGTGACCGTGGTGGTGTTACGGTCATGTATGACCTTGGTGGTGTGTCGGGAGGAACCACGTGATGATAGGAGTGTGTGAAAAAAGGGAGATGAGTTTCCGAGAGTAAGACAGTGGCGGGTGCTGTGGATAAGGGGTATGGTCTTTGTCTTGTGAAGGGAGTCATGTTTCTATGGATGGAAGAGGACTTGTATAACTCTATTTTAGAGAGTATGTGGAGCTTTTTCTGGACCCGTTTGATTCTGAACACCAGAGCTTATTTCTTATGAAGTTTTCCATTGTTAGGCATATCTGGCCAATAAATATTAAGAAACCTGATTCTCTGCATCGTTTGTTTGATACTTGGAACATGAGTCACATCAGCTCTGTAGGAGCTAGAAATAAAGGGGTACTAAACCCTTAAAAAAATTGTTCTGTGGCTAATACACAGGGACCGACCTGTAGACAACGTACGTCGCGTCACACTAACTGCAATTAATACGTTTTTTATTAATCAGCTACTAACAAATTACAAAATAAAAGAAATATAATTACAATCATTAACGTACAGACACGTACAGAGTATTGTGTTTCTTGTATTGGTACAAAAGTTGTTGCAAGTTTCAATATGCCAAACAAAGGTACAAAGATGAAGGGATTAACACATTTAAGTAAACACAGCTCTGTTAAGAATAACACACACTAAAATTCAATGCTAGCGTGTCGTCCCGTAAAGAAACAAATCTTATCGCCCTCCCAAAAATAATGCTCTCTCTGTTATTAATAGTCTGATCTACATACAAATCCAGGCGAATTACGAATTGTATTAGTTACTCGAACATTCTACTGTTTACTAACATTTTCTATCATTTTCGAGTAGAGAAAACAGGCGATAGATTGGTTAGTGGTTAATAAAGATAAAAGGGAATAAGCCATGCCTAATACTGACGCAGCGTCTGGTGGAGTTCATAGCACCGGGGAAATATGACGTAAACACGTTGTCTACATAACAATTACGCTGTGTTCAAAAGAAGTTATTGTTTAACATTATAATCGGTTCAAAACCGAAAGTTGTTGTTTAAAAATGTGTAAAAAAAAAAACAACAAATTATTGTTTAACATTATAATCTGTTTAAAACCGAAAGTTGTTGTTTAATAATGTGTAAAAAAAACAAATTATTGTTTGATATTATAATCTGTTCAAGCCCGAAAGTTGTTGTTTAAAATTACACTGTGTTCAAAACTACAAATTATTGTTTAATATTATGTGTTCAAAAGCACTAGCCCTTCTTTAATACTGCACTGTTTCCAAAACCACAAGTTGTTGTTTAATGTTAGATTGTGCTTAAAACCATAAGTTATTGTATATTACTATATGTTCAAAACCACAAGTTGTTATTTAATATAACACTGTGTTTCAAACAACAAGTTGTTGTTTAATATAACAATGTGTTCAAAACAGTAAGTTGTTGTTTAATATCATAATATGTTCGAAACAGAAAGTTGTTGCTTAAAATTACACTATTTTCAAAGCCAGAAGTTGTGGTTCAATATGTCAAGTTGTTAAATTATTTCTTTTTCAAAAGCACTAGTTATTTTTTAATATTACGCTGTGTTCAAAAACACAAGTTGGTGTTTAATATTACACTGTGTTCAAAACCACAAGTATTTGTTCAATCTTATAAATTTTTTAAAAGCACTAATTTTTGTTTAATATTAGATTGTATTCAAAACACAAATTGTTTAATATTCAACTGTTGTTCAATATGTCAATGTGTTAAAAACCCCAAGTTGTTTTTTAAAATTACACTGTGTTCAAAACCACTAGTTGTTGTTAAATATTACTATGTGTTTAAAACCTCAATGTGATGTTTAATATTTTGCTTTGTTCAAAACTCCAAGTTGTTGTTTAATATTACGCTGTGTTCAAAACAACAAGTTATTGTTTAAATACGTTCTAAACGACCAGTTGTTGCTGTTTACTATTACAATACGTTCAGAAACCACCAGCTATTGTTAAATATTACAATGTGTTAAAAAACCACCAGTTGTTTAATTTTACCATGTGTTCAAAACATAAGTTGTTGTTTAATATTACACTGTTGTCAAAGCCACAATTTGTAGTTTAATTTTATAATCTGTTAATATGTTCAAAACCGAAAGTTGTGTTTAAAATAACACTGTGTTCAAAACACCCAAAGTGTGGTTCAATATTACACTGTGTTCAAAACCAGAAGTTGTTTTTAAATATTACAATGTGTTCAAAGCCACACGTTGTTGTTTAATATTTAATGTGTTCAAAACAAAAAGTTGTTGTTTATTGTTACATTGTGTTTAAAACCACAATTTGTTGCTTAATTTTACAATGTGTTCAAAGGCAGTAGGTGTTGTTTAAAATTACACCGTTCAAAACCACAAGTTATTGTTTAATATTATAATCTGTTCAAAACCGAACGTTGTTGTTTACAGTTACACTTTGTTGAAAATCACACAATTTTGTTTAATATTTCACTGTGTTCAAAACCACAAGTTGTTGTTTTATAATACATTATATTGATAAATGACATCATATCCATAAAAAGACATCATATCCATAAAACGTCATCATATCCATAAAACGACATCATACCCATAAAAAGACATCATATCCATAAATCGACATCATATCAATAAAACCACATCTTATCCATAAAACGACATCATTCTATAAAATGACATCATATCCATAAAACCACATCTTATCCATAAAACGACATCATTCCATAAAACGACATCATATCCATAAAACCAAATCTTATCCATAAAACCACATCTTATCCATAAAACGATATCTTATCCATAAAACCACATCATATCCATAAAACGACATCATATCAATAAAACCACATCTTATCCATAAAACGACATCTTATCCATAAAACGACATTATATCCATAAAACGACATCATATCCATAAAACGACATCATATCCATAAAACCACATCATATCCATAAAACGACATCTTATCCATAAAACCACATCACATCCTTAAAACGACATCTTATCCATAAAACCACATCCTATCTATAAAACGACATCATATCCATAAAACGACATCATATCCATAAAACGACATCATATCCATAAAACGACATCTTATCCATAAAACGACATCATATCCATAAAACGACATCTTATCCATAAAACCACATCACATCCTTAAAACGACATCATATCCATAAAACGACATCATATCCATAATACGAAATCATATACATGAAACGACATCATATCCATAAAACGACATCATATCCATAAACGACATCATATCCATAAAACGACATCATATCCATAAAACGACATCATATCCATAAAACGACATCATATCCATAATACGACATCATTGTCATGAATCGCACAAAAAAAAAAACATCGAAAACGCTGGATCATGGGTCACTCAACTCCTGCCTTCTTCTTACGTCGCCTTCTTTGATAACTTTTTTTTAAGCAAATAAATATGTTGGTTGTCTTTGTTGTTGTTTTTTTAAATATTTTTTTTTTACACTCACCCATGATGAACAGGGAACAGTACACTTAGTTTTTCGGCTATTTCCCCCTGAGCTTTCGTTCTGGCTCGCAAGGTATTGTACAGAATGATTGCACGGCCACGCGCTCGTCATTTTGTCAGTTATCCGGCCCACTGTGAAAAAACGTTTGGTGACCCCTGCCCTAGATTAAAATCTTACACCATTATTTTCCATCGAATACAATTGAATAGCATAGGGTCAAGTCGAATACCATCGCATGCCATAGAACAGATCAAATAAAATTAAATAACATCAAATACTATGAAATGTATTTGAATACCATCGAATGGCTTGTGTTATCTTTGAATAAATTCGTATAGAATCTTTTAACGTTCAAATGAAATAGAGCGCATTCCCCCCCCACCCAACCTAAATTTTCGGGTTTTATTTAAATTGCTATGTACTGTGGCCCCTCCAGGCAGGTCAAGTTTTAATTTTGCACCCCTCCCAAACCCCCTTGAAAAATCTGAAATGCCGTTCCTGGAGCACCATCGATCAACAGTGAATTTACTCGCTTATTATCATTTTCCATCGAATAACATCGCATAAAAATTGAACGCATACAGAATTCTCCTCGCAATACTAAACCGTTGTAGCCTTACTTACCTAATGTTCCTTCAGACAAGGTAAAAGTCATTTCACAGTTTGATGTTTGTTTGCGTCTGTGCTTACAATTGCCAGCGATGAGTCCAATAGGTTCTGACGATTCGACTTTAACGGCTTATTGTAGGATGAAATGTAAAAACGATAAGTATCACTAAAGCCACGCAACATATAGTTAAACATAACTAAAGACATACAAGATAAAATAAAAACGTAACTACAGCCATACAACATATAGCTCAAACATAACTACAGCCATACAAGATAGAGTGAAAACATAACTGCAGCCATACAAAATTTAGTTCAATTAAAACTACAGCGATTCAGCATATGGTTCAAACATAGCTACAGCCATACAAGATATAGTGCAAACATAACTACAGCCATAGAACATTTAGTTCAAACATAACTGCAGCCATAGAACATTTAGTTCAAACATAACTACAGCAATTCAGCATATGTTAAAACATAACTACGGCCATTCAGCATATGTTAGAACATAACTACAACCATTCAGCATAGAGTTCAAACATAACAACAGCAACTGAGCACTAAGTTAAAACATAACTACAGCCATACAATATATAGTTTAAGTATTGCTACAGCCATTCAGCATATAGTTCAAACATACTTGAGCTATACAACATATACTCAAACATAACTACAACCATACAACATATACTTCAAACATAACTACAGCCATTCAGCATATGCTCAAACATACTGCAACCATACAACATAAAGTTAAACCATTGCTACAGCCATACTACAAAATGATCAAACAGAATTACAGCCATACAACATATAGTTCAAACATAACTACAGCAATTCAGCACATAGTTCAAACATAATTACAGCTTTATAAAATTTGGTTCAAACATACATACAGTTATACAACATTCAGAACAAACTTAAATACATACATTCAGCATATGTTCAAACATATAGCCATGCAACATATAGTTCAACCACAGCTACAGCCATACAACATTTAGTTTAAACATAACTTCAGCCATTCATCATATAGTTCAAACATAACTACATCCATTTATTATATAGTTCAAACATAACTACATCCATTCATGATATAGTTCACACATAAATACATCCATTCATCATAAAGTTCAAACATAACTATAGCATATAGTTGTAATGACTGAGCCTGTATTAATTTGTAGTATGGACTGCACCGGAAATGTCAAGCATTGTAGACTGCACCTTTAGTATCAAATATTAGGCAGTACGGACTGCATATGCACTATCTGAAACACACTACATCATTGTCTGATTCTAATCTCATGATATCTATTCATATTAGACAATACGTTATTTTCGGTACTTAATTTTTTTTTGAATGCTTCCTCTAGTTAAATAGAGCGATCATTTTAAAATATATAAAAATGTCCATTTTATTAAGCTAAGAAATGGGATGGCTGTACAGGATTTTAAAGAAAATGGAGTGATTAGATCTACAATTAAATTATTGAAATTTGGTAAAAAGTATCAGCTGCACTGCACTCTTCTTCTTCTTCTTTATTTTAAGGGCCCACGATCAATGAATTGATCATTCTGGCTCCTATGTTTCAGAGGGGTTTGCGATGTTACTGTCCATGGGTTTCAATGAGATACTTCACTGGTTGCAAGGGCGACTCAGCAGTGGTGTTATGAACTGGGGGTTGGAATACAGGAGGCAATAGACACAAATGTCTCGAGTGTAGCCGCCTCAACTGTTGCTTTTGGAAGCTTGTTCCAGTCCCCTATTGTCTTCGGCAGGAATGAGGAGCTTCNGGGGGGGGGGGGGGGGAAGATGAACGAGTTTCTGTTTGATTCCGGAGCAGTGCACCAGCCCATTTGTTATCTCGTACAACATGGTGAGCCTGGATAGTCGTCGTCGTTCTTCCAATGTCAACCAGCCCAGTGTTTCCAGCATGCTGCCAACACTTGAGGTGCTTCTGTAGCGGTTCGTGCTGCCCGTCGCTTATTAAATATAATCTCCCTTTGACCTCAGTTTCCACTAATTAATCCATAGTCTGTATCAAGATTCGAATTCTGTAGAATATTGCAAAAGGTTTGAGAAACGATAACAATGCGTATTCTGTTCTCGAAGAATCAAAGAAACAGGCTACATAAGGCCTAAAATTTAAACGATAAGAGGATATGACCGTCGAGAGATATTTTGAACGTGTGCATTTTTTGCTAGGGAGTTTTGTTTACTGCAAACTTATTAATTGTAATCAGGCCTGGTTTAAGCATTGTACTCTTTGTTATGGTTTTTAACATATGGTATCGTCTTTTATTGTGTTCTGTTTTAGAACGAACCATATATTTAACTAAAAAAGAGATTAAGTTCTCCATACTGATAACAGTGCGTAACACCATTTTTGGAATGATCCCATATTTGAAATCTGCGTGTTAAAATCCACGTGAGCCATACATTTTGCTTTAAATATCAATACCTTTGTTGTCCAGAGTTATCGAATAGTTTTAACCAGCACTTCATACACTAGTTTTACGAAAAAAATGCACGAATTTTCTTAAGCCCATCTTATCATTCATTGGTCTCATGCATATATTTCTCTCATTCTTATTTCTAAATCATTTGGCGTGATACATGCAGAACAGACCAATCAATAACATATATCAAACCCGTTAATATTTCAAACAGTTCAGGCTTTGTTATTGATGAACAGTAGAGCTCAAGAGATACTTACAGAATTTTAGAAATTTTGTTTGGTTATGAAATGAACAAAAGGACATCATAAAAGACCTCCGGCTGTGGAAAAAAATTCTTTTTTTAAAAATTGCCATTAAAATTTCTAAAAGTGTCAGACTAGCCAAATAAAACTATCCAAACTTAATGAAATCATACATAGAAGTGTCAGACTAGCCAAATAAAACTATCCAAACTTAATGAAATCATACATAAAAGTGTCAGACTAGTCAAATAAAACTATCCAAACTTAATGAAATCATACATAGAAGTGTCAGACTAGCCAAATAAAACTATCCAAACTTAATGAAATCATACATAGAAGTGTCAGACTAGTCAAATAACACTATCCAAACTTAATGAAATCATACATAGAAGTGTCAGACTAGCCAAATAAAACTATCCAAACTTAATGAAATCATACATAGAAGTGTCAGACTAGTCAAATAACACTATCCAAACTTAATGAAATCATACATAGAAGTGTCAGACTAGCCAAATAAAACTATCCAAACTTAATGAAATCATACATAGAAGTGTCAGACTAGCCAAATAAAACTATCCAAACTTAATGAAATCATACATAGAAGTGTCAGACTAGCCAAATAACACTATCCAAACTTAATGAAATCATACATAGAAGTGTCAGACTAGCCAAATAAAACTATCCAAACTTAATAAAATCATACATAGAAGTGTCAGACTAGCCAAATAAAACTATCCAAACTTAATGAAATCATACATAGAAGTGTCAGACTAGCCAAATAAAACTATCCAAACTTAATGAAATCATACATAGAAGTGTCAGACTAGCCAAATAAAACTATCCAAACTTAATGAAATCATACATAGAAGTGTCAGACTAGCCAAATAAAACTATCCAAACTTAATGAAATCATACATAGAAGTGTCAGACTAGCCAAATAAAACTATCCAAACTTAATGAAATCATACATAGAAGTGTCAGACTAGCCAAATAAAACTATCCAAACTTAATGAAATCATACATAGAAGTGTCAGACTAGCCAAATAAAACTATCCAAACTTAATGAAATCATACATAGAAGTGTCAGACTAGCCAAATAAAACTATCCAAACTTAATGAAATCATACATAGAAGTGTCAGACTAGCCAAATAAAACTATCCAAACTTAATGAAATCATACATAGAAGTGTCAGACTAGCCAAATAAAACTATCCAAACTTAATGAAATCATACATAGAAGTGTCAGACTAGCCAAATAAAACTATCCAAACTTAATGAAATCATACATAGAAGTGTCAGACTAGCCAAATAAAACTATCCAAACTTAATGAAATCATACATAGAAGTGTCAGACTAGCCAAATAAAACTATCCAAACTTAATGAAATCATACATAGAAGTGTCAGACTAGCCAAATAAAACTATCCAAACTTAATGAAATCATACATAGAAGTGTCAGACTAGCCAAATAACACTATCCAAACTTAATGAAATCATACATAGAAGTGTCAGACTAGCCAAATAAAACTATCCAAACTTAATGAAATCATACATAGAAGTGTCAGACTAGCCAAATAAAACTATCCAAACTTAATGAAATCATACATAGAAGTGTCAGACTAGCCAAATAAAACTATCCAAACTTAATGAAATCATACATAGAAGTGTCAGACTAGCCAAATAAAACTATCCAAACTTAATGAAATCATACATAGAAGTGTCAGACTAGCCAAATAAAACTATCCAAACTTAATGAAATCATACATAGAAGTGTCAGACTAGCCAAATAAAACTATCCAAACTTAATGAAATCATACATAGAAGTGTCAGACTAGCCAAATAAAACTATCCAAACTTAATGAAATCATACATAGAAGTGTCAGACTAGCCAAATAACACTATCCAAACTTAATGAAATCATACATAGAAGTGTCAGACTAGCCAAATAAAACTATCAAAACTTAATGAAATCATACATAGAAGTGTCAGACTAGTCAAATAACAATATACAAACAACAAACAAACAAAATTGTTTTAATAAGTTTGGATAATGTCATTGAAATAGTCTGACATTTCTAGAAAATGTTTCATTTCATGTGAATGACATTGTTTAGCTATTCTGACACTATGAATTAATTTTGTAAATAAAAAAAAAACTTGGCCCATCTGACACGTCTAGGAATTGTTTCATTAAGTTAGGGTAAGGTTATTTGGCCAGTCGTACATTTCTAGCGATTGTTTCATTTAGTTAGGATAAGGTTATTTGGCCAGTCGTACATTTCTAGCGATTGTTTCATTAAGTTAGGATAAGGTTATTTGGCCCGTCTGAGACGTCTAGGAATTGTTTCATTAAGTTAGGATGTTATTTGGCCAGTCGGACATTTCTAGCGATTGTTTCATTAAGTTAGGATAAGGTTATTTGGCCCGTCTGACACGTCTAGGAATTGTTTCATTAAGTTAGGATAAGGTTATTTGGCCCGTCTGACACGTCTAGGAATTGTTTCATTAAGTTAGGATAAGGTTATTTGGCCAGTCGGACATTTCTAGCGATTGTTTCATTAAGTTTCGCAACCTTGCAAAAATAACTACATTTTAAATTGTGAAAATTCGTGCTGTTGTCTTTGTTCCTCTGAAGAACGTACGAAGTGAACTGGTCAATGATTTCATCGCATAGAAAATGGAAATAATGTGATAAACTACAGTCTCAACACTTTTAGAGTTTTATGATGAAGATAATGTATCTTTTACAAGTGCTGTTATATAATATCATTTTAAAATACCATAGCTGATAGATAGTGTATAAACAGATCAATGTTTGTCCTAACCACTTCACCACTTCACCACTCAACCACTTATATCAAACATTGGCCCATTCCATTTAAGCTCACCAAAATCATAATCAGCGTTGGTCCACACCATGTCACCTCAACACAAAGCATAAACAACATTAAAACACTTCACTCACACCCACTTAACAGCACAAAAAAACCAAAAAAAAACCAACAACAACAATTAAACCACCATAGTTACTCCATACCATTGCACATAACCCAATCACCTTAATCATGGCTACTTCCACCATTGCATATAGCCATTACGCCCCCCCCCCCCGTATTCCTACTCATGACTTTTTCATATCACACATTAAATCATCATAAACAACATTAAAACACTTCCCTCACACCCACTTAACAGCACAAAAAAACCAAAAAAAAACCAACAACAACAATTAAACCCCCATAGTTACTCCATACCATTGCACATAACCCAATCACCTTAATCATGGCTACTTCCACCATTGCATATAGCCATTACGCCCCCCCCCCCGTATTCCTACTCATGACTTTTTCATATCACACATTAAATCACAGCTACTCAACATCAATCCTCATCAAACACACCCAAATCATAGTTACTCCACATAACTTCACATAAGTCCTCACTCTTATCACATATACTGCACATCACAACAATTCATATCATCCCACATCCCAAGCTTAATTACTACACATCAATTCACGTCACACCACATCCCGATCAGTTACTCCACATCAACATACCCAAAACACACCAAAATCATAGTTACTGCACATCACTTTACATCACCACTAACCAAAATCATAGTTACTGCACATCACTATACATCACCACTAACCAAAATCATAGTTACTGTACATCAATTCAAATTAATTCACACACCAGTCACGTCAATATATACAATTTCCCATCCCTCTATACCACAACCATATATATTCTATACCACTTCATATGACCAGGCACGTAAATTATAGTTACTGCACATTATTAGTGTTGAGTCACCTTATAGCGCTGTACCCCAGTCTAGGGCTAGACTCAACGCGCTGCACATAAACAATATTAGCCAAGAATAATGACATTAAAAAAATAACACACGTTAATTTAATTTTTAAAAAACCAACAGAAGTGTAAAAAAACAACGTATATTCATCCGAACAACCGTAGAACTATTTACATGTCAAGGCATGGACGGTAGCCAGCAGCTTGCTTTATCCGTCAGAGTCGGGTATCAGTCGGGATAGTAGAGTTTAAAGAAATGTGTTTTGAGTGCAGTTTTGAAGGCTTTTATGGTCGGTATATTGCGGATGTGTAATGGAAGAGAACTGCGTTGTTTGGTGGCGCATAAAGAGAAACTTCGTCCACCATATGATTTAGTGCGTGTTTTTGGAACCGAAAGAATACGCGAGTCTGCGGAGGAGCGAAGCTGTCAAGTGGGTAAATAGGCAGAAAGAATTTTGGCTAGATAAGAAGGGCAGGAATCAGAGAAAAGGTAGTGACAGAGAACAGATAACACTGTAATAAATGCGTACCTGGATAGGGAGCCAATGAAATGAGTGGAGTAGTGGAGTTACATGATCACATTTCTGGCCTTTAGAACTTGCCTAGCAGCTGAGTTTTAAGCCTTGTTTAATTTTTCAAAGAAGTGTTTAGGTGAACATGACACAAGAGATTTGCAATAGTTAAGACGAGAAAGAACAAGAGAACAGAATAAGGTTTTTGTCCACAAAATTATAATGCCCCCGGAAATCATTGTCCTATAACTTACCTACCAAGTTTAAACTTTGCAATCATATGTCCCAATTATTTTACCTATTAAGTTTGAACTTTGCAATCGTTTGTCCAAATATCTTATCTATCAAGTTTTAACCTCTGAATCGTATGTCGAAAATTCTGAATCGTTTGTCAAACAACATCTGACTTATGTCAGTTTGAACTTTGAAAACGCATGTCCAAATATCATAGCCACTAAGTTTTAACTTTTCAATCGGATATCCAAATATCTTACCTATCAAGTTTTAACTGTTCAATCGTATACCAAAATATATTATCTATTATTTTTTGAAAACGTTGCAATAGTTTGTCTAAATGTCTTACCTATCCAGTTTAAACTTTGCACTCCTATGTCTAAATATCTCATCTATCATATTTTTACTTTGAAATCCTATGTCCAAATATCTTACCTATTTTTTAAAAACCTTTCAATCGTATGTCACATTAAGAAGTGGCGTCAACACGCCGTCAAGCTAATGCATTTTATGCCCTTCCGATAGCCCCCCCCCCCATTTTTAAGCACGGTATCGGGTGAAGACTCTTCGCCAGCACAGCCCCCACCCGAGTCCGCTCGATCAGGTTCTGCTGGGGGCTGCCCCAACCCAAAGACACCCGGTCGGTCCGAGACAGTGTTTGAACACAGTGCACAAGATCAACTTTCTCAGGAGTTTGGATGTTAAATTTAAGTCCGAAATCTTCACCACTCATCCCGGGGAAGCGTGGGGCGCACTTTCAGATGTTTTCTACAGTGGGTTTCTACATCGCTGCTATTTTGCGATGTAGCTGGGACGAAACGGTTGCCTTGGAGCAGCTTCTCAGGGCTGCATACTAAGAATCATCCGCTAGTGGTTACCACCTTCGCCTCTCGCCTCATATCCAATAACGGCAAATTGTATTCATGGTTCCTACCCTGTCTTTTCATTTACTTCCAATTGTGAAGCGTCACAGCTGGCAGCCCTGTAGGTGCTGTTTTACTTATGGCAGGAACCAAGCACGTCCCTTGTCTGTCCACGGGGGAAGCGCCACTGTGGTGATATGTCAATATATCGTATATATAAATTTTGAACTACTGAATCGTATGTCAAAATATTTTACTGATCAAGTATAACCTTCTAAATTTCCACTACTCCACTCTCTTCATTGGCTCCCTATACAGGCACGCATTGACTGCAAGTTGTCTGTTATCTGTCACAAATTATCTCGGATTCATGCCCTTCCTATCTAACCGAACTTCTTTCTATCTATTCACCCCTTCGACAGCTTCGCTCCTCCGCAGACACGCGTATTCTGTACGTTCCCAAGACACACACCAAAACATATGATGAATGCTCTTTCTCTTTCTACGCCCCCAAACCATGGAATTCTTTGCCACTACACATCGGCAATATACCAACGACCCAGGCCTTCAAAACTGCACTCAAAACACATCTCTTTAAACTACTGTACCATGACTGATTCCCCTCCTCTGACCAATAAACGATCCTGCTGGCTGCCGTCCACGGTTTGCCTTGTAAAAGTTCTGGGGTGGGGCGGGTGAATATACATTGTTCTTGTTTTTTTTTGTTAAACTCTCATGTTCTTCATTTCATAAACGTATTTCATTTTAATGTCATAACGATGCCTCTTTTGCTAATTCTGTATGTACAGTGCGGTGAGACCAGCCCTTGGCTTGGGGGGGGGGCGGAAGTACCGCACTATATAAGACCACTAATTATTATTATTATTATGTCATAATACCTTACCTATTAAGTTTGAACAGTTTAGTTGTATGTGTTGAATATATTACCTATCAACTTTGAGCTTCTCAATCGTACTTCCTAATCTGTATTGTTTTCCTTTGATTACAAAAGGATCAATACGGTCATCCTCCAAAATTCCATCGAAAGCTATTGTCAGTTCTGTTGTCTCCAAGGTCACAAAATGAACGGTCGGGTTATAGCTGAAAAAACAGAGACGTTTGACAGTCTGTTGCCATGATTTAACGATGCGTTTAGAGATACAGAAGTTTGATCGAGGGTTGCAATGATTTAACCCCGAGTTTAGAGATAAAGACGTTGGAAAGACAGTTGCAATGATTAAAACCCGTGTTAGAGATAGAGACGATTAAGAGACAATTGCAAATATTTAACCCCGTGTTTAGAGATAGAGATGTTTGATGGACCAGATTTAACCCCGTATTTAGAGATAGAGATGTTTGATAGACCAGATTTAACCCCGTGTTTAGAGATAGAGATTTTTGATAGACCAGATTTAACCCCGTGTTTAGGGATAGAGTTGTTTGATAGACCAGATTTAACCCCCTGTTTAGAGAAAGAGATGTTTGATAGACCAGATTTAACCCCGTGTTTAGAGATAGAGATGTTTGATAGACCAGATTTAATCCCGTGTTTAGAGATAGAGATGTTTGATAGACAGTTGCACTGATTTAAACCCACTTTAAAGATAGAGACGATGATTAACCGTGTAGACATTCGACAGATTCCATGATTTACCACCGTGTTAGAGATAGAGACGTTGGATGGACTGTTGCCATGATTTACCACCGTGTTAGAGATAGAGACGTTGGATGGACTGTTGCCATGATTTACCACCGTGCTAGAGATAGAGACATTTGATATATTTTGCCATGATTTAACACATTCTTCTTCTTATATTTGAGGGGCCCACGATCAATTTGTTTTTCATTCAGATTTAACCCAGATTTGTTAAGAGATAGAGACGTTGGATGGAGTGTTGCCATGATTTACCCCCTTGTTTAAGGGTAAAGAGACGTTGGATAAATTGTTGACAAGATTTAACCTCAGTTTTCAGAGATGGATTTAAATCATTGCAAATGTCTATCAAGAACCAAAACTAAGACCATTGGTGAACGCTCCTTCTACTTCCATGGGCCCACATTCTGGAACCAGCTCCCCTTCCATATCCGTCATTGTGAAACCTCGTCCATTTTCAAAAAGTCCCTTAAAACTCATCTGTTTAGGTCCGCCTATGACCTGTGATGCACCCTCCTTGCCCTGCCTCATTTTCTGTTTCAGGCCAAAACGTGTTAAAGTGTCCTCGTTTTATAGCCATTTTCATTGTTTCTATAGTATAGTAGTTACTATCCTAATGTCTCATTTTTATTTTACTTAGTTTACATGTTTTTAATAATTGTAAAGCGCTTAGAGCTTTATGGTAAGCGCTATTAAAAAATGCCTAAATAAATAAATAAATAAATAAATATGGCTTACAGACAGTTGCAATGATTTAACACCGTGTTAGAGATAGAGACGATTGAAGGACTGTTGCAATACTATGTGTTTAGAGATAGAGACATTGCAAGGACTGTTGCCATGATTTAACCCCGTGTTTATTCTTCTTCTTCTTATATGTGAGGGACACGATCAATTTGTTTATCATTCAGATTCCTGGTTTAAGTTCAAAGTTTGCCTTCTCTTAGATGGGTTGCTAACTGGTCCCATCCACCCGGGGTGCTTGGGATGTAGTCTTTGGTGGGGATAGAGCTCCAGACCACCAGCTATTTTGTTTGAGACAGTTTAGACCTAGCAGCCTGGGTGATTTACCGACGTGTTTAGAGATAGAGACGTTTAATAGACTGCTTCCATCATTTACCGATGTGTTTAGAGATAGAGACGTTTAATAGACTGTTTCCATCATTTACCGATGTGTTTAGAGATAGAGACGTTTAATAGACGGTTTCCAACATTTACCGATGTGTTTAGAGACAGAGAATTTTAATAGACTGCTTCCATCATTTACCGATGTGTCTAGAGATAGAGACGTTTAATAGACTGTTTCCATCATTTACCGATGTGTTTAGAGATAGAGACGTTTAATAGACTGTTTCCAACATTTACCGATGTGTTTAGAGATAGAGACGTTTAATAGACTGTTTCCAACATTTACCGATTTATTTAGAGATAGAGACGTTTAATAGACTGTTTCCATCATTTACCGATGTGTTTAGAGATAGAGACATTTAATAGACTGTTTCCAACATTTACCGATGTGTTTAGAGATAGAGACGTTTAATAGACTGTTTCCATCATTTACCGATGTGTTTAGAGATAGAGACGTTTAATAGACAGTTTCCATCATTTACCGACGTGTTTAGAGATAGAGATGTTTAATAGACTGCTTCCATCATTTACCGACGTGTTTAGAGATAGAGACGTTTAATAGACTGCTTCCATCATTTACCGATGTGTTTAGAGATAGAGACGTTTAATAGACTGTTTCCATCATTTACCGACGTGTTTAAAGATAGAGATGTTTGACAGATTTTGCCATGCTTTAACCCCATATTTAGAGATAGATACTTTTGGTAGACGGTTGCCCTGATTTAACCCTGTGTTTAGAGATAAATATGTTTGACAGTTGAAATGTTTTAACCTGTTTTGGAGATAGAAACGATTAAACAACTGTTGTAACAATTTAACCCCATGTATGTAGATAGACACATTTGACAGACTGTTGCCATTATTTAACCCCGTCGCTTAGAGATTGAGAAAGCGACAGACGTTCGCCATGATTAAAATCCGTGTTTAGAGATAGAGACGTTTGACTGACTGTTTCCATGATTTAACCCCATGTGTAGTGATATAGATGTTTGAAACTCTGTTGACATGATCAAACTAAGGTTACAGATACACCAGTTTTTCAGACGTTTGCCATAAGTTAACACTATGTTATATATAGAGAGGGTCGACAGACTGTTGCAACGATTTAATCATGTGTTTAGAGATACATACATTTGACAGAGCTTTGCAATGATTTAACCCCGTGTTAGAGACTGAGACGTTTGACTGACTGTTGCCATGATTTACCCCCGTTTTTAGAGAAAGAGACGTTTTAGACTGCTGCAAAGATTTAACCCCATGCTTAGAGATAGAGACGATTAAAAGACTGTTGCAATGATTAACTCCACGTTAGTTAAAGAGACCGTTGACAGACTGTTGATATGATTGGACCCGTGCTTACAGGTAGAGACTTTTTACAGATTTTGGCCATGATTTAACCCTTTGTTTAGTGGTATACGGTGACACACACAGCTTTGATACAATACACGTTCTAGTCTTATTAATTCATTTTCGATCTTTGATATATGACCAGTCGAACTTTTCCGTAAAACGTTATACTATTATCATGGGGTCATCTTGATATTAAAATAAGTTTTCTATAATCATGGGGAATTCTTGAGTGATAAATAGCTAGAATCGTATTTAGATTAAGCAAGCTTCCAGATGATTTGCCACCACTATTGTTACAACTTCCAGATAGACACATTTAGCATTCTTATATTAGTACTAATTTCAGATGGTTAACGGCAAGTTACCAGAAGACATATTAAATAAATTCATACAATTTATATAGTGTAGGTTATAGAGCCTAATTTTTTTTTATTGAAATGGACGATGATATTCTTATTATAAATCTATTCTCTAAGCTAAAAATAAATTCACTTATTTACTAAACACCCTCTCACGGTCATTAAAAATAGAGGATGATATCAACGACCGTATTTTAAAAGCCAAGAGAGTATTGTCTACAGCAGTATCCGCAAGTCGTATAACTCAACTGAAAGTACGTCGGACAATTGTACTAACAACTCCCCTCTTCTTCAGCGAGACGTGGACAGTACACATCAGACAGACAAGTATATCTTATCCATTTAGGCTGTTTATCTAACCCCAAAAAACGCTTCTCTTTCTTGCTCGCACCTCTCACGCTCAAATGTTAGCCTCAAATCCATGCACTCGTCCTTCACATAAAAAAAAGTTCACCAACTTAAATGTCAACATCCCCCATCCACACTTTACCTCTGCTGTCAACATCCCTCATCCACACTTTACCTCTGCTGTCAACATCCCTCATCCACACTTTACCTCTGCTGTCAACATCCCCCATCCACACTTTACCTCTGCTGTCAACATCCCCCATCCACACTTTACCTCTGCTGTCAACATCCCTCATCCACACTTTACCTCTGCTGTCAACATCCCCCATCCACACTTTACCTCTGCTGTCAACATCCCTCATCCACACTTTACCTCTGCTGTCAACATCCCCCATCCACAGTTTACCTCTGCTGTCAACATCCCCCATCCACACTTTACCTCTGCTGTCAACATCCCCCATCCACACTTTACCTCTGCTGCTATGACCTGGACAATACCCAGCCGGTTGAATTTGGAAAGCAAGCTGAGCCATACTTATGGCAGCTCGACACCACATGGCATTAATGTTATGTTTTTACTCACCTGTTGATTTGGCACGAATGTCATGTTTTTACTCACCTGTTGATTTGGCACGAATGTCATGTTTTTACTCACCTGTTGATTTGGCACGAATGTCATGTTTTTACTCACCTGTTGATTTGGCACGAATGTCATGTTTTTACTCACCTGTTGATTTGGCACGAATGTCATGTTTTTACTCACCTGTTGATTTGGCACGAATGTCATGTTTTTACTCACCTGTTGATTTGGCACGAATGTCATGTTTTTACTCACCTGTTGATTTGGCACGAATGTCATGTTTTTACTCACCTGTTGATATGTCTTCTCTCTGCCCCTCTTTTTATTTGTATTTAATTTCTCACCAACTTATTTTCAGTCACAATTCTTTTGCTGCCCACTCAGATACTATATTTCAGCTAAGTTCTATTTTTTTTAATTTTAATTTTGTATCTATCTGTTTATTGTTCACTGACTAAAGCAGCACAGTCATAGGCAGAGACGTCTGTAACAGTCTGGCCTTACCAACATCCACAAGTGTATCAACACCATCCCAGACACAGACGTACTGTAGCAGTCTGGCCTTACCTGCATCCACTAGTGTATCAACGCAGTCCCAGATACAGACGTACTGTAACAGTATTACGTTACCAGCATCCACTAGTGTATCAACACAGTCCCATAAAGAGACCTTTACCTTACCAGCATCAACTAGTGTATCAACGCAG
Organism: Lymnaea stagnalis; assembly: GCA_964033795.1. Taxonomy (NCBI): domain Eukaryota; kingdom Metazoa; phylum Mollusca; class Gastropoda; family Lymnaeidae; genus Lymnaea; species Lymnaea stagnalis. The sequence goes on along the minus strand of CAXITT010000166.1, from coordinate 487,008 downwards.
TCCCAGATAAAGAAGTACTGTAACATTCTCGACTTACCAGAATCCACTAGTGTATCAACTGAGTTCCATATTCAGAAGTTCTGCAACAGTCTGGCCTTACCAGCATCCACTAGTGTATCAACGCAGTCCCAGATAAAGACGTACTGTAACATTCTTGACTTACCAGAATCCACTAGTGTATCAACTGAGTTCCATATTCAGAAGTACTGCAGCAGTCTGGCCTTACCCGCATCCACTTGTGTATTAACACAGTCCCTGATAGAGACTTTTACCTTACCAGCATCCACCAGTGTATCAAAAAAGACAAACCAGATGGATGGAGCTTTTGCGAGAATTTCAGACAGCAGACTTCCTTAACAACTGATGTGCTGGGAACTTTACAGAGGGGAAACCAGCAGTTGGTGGGCATTAAAAAGATTTAAATTGTCTAATGCTTTCCTTTCATGGGCATTGAGTAGATGGGAAGAACGTGCTATGGGTCGTTCAAGCTGGCGCGGCAAACACACAGTGGGAGCACAAACCTCAGAGAGAAAATGGATCTTTCCCGATCAAAGAAAGTGCTCAGTCAAAGAAAGGTAGAATCGCCATTTATCCATCTAAGTCCACAAAACACGTATTCAACATCAGAGTGTTTGTCTAGCCATATAATCAGCATGCTATTGATGATCTAGGCATACACACACACATACACACATATATATATATATATAAATATATATATATATATATATATATATAAAAATATATATATATGTATATATATGTATTGGAAAATTTATACGTGATAGACAGGTAGATAGACAGCATACATACAGAAATAAAAATAGTTAGATAGACAGAAAGACAGAACGACAGACAGACAGACAGAATGACAGACAGAAAGACAGACAGAGCAAATGACAGAACGACAGACAGACAGAAAGAACGACAGACAGACAGGTAGATAGACCGACAGAGAGATAGAGAGAAAGACAGATATATAGACAGACATAAGGATAGACAGACAGGCAGGCAGATATATATTTAGAAAGATAGATATAGATATATTAGTGAGATGATGGATAGATAGATGATATATAGATAGATAGATGATCTATCTATCCATCAATCCATCCATCCATCCATCCAGCCATCCATCCATCCATCCATCCATCCATCCACCCATCCATCCATCCAATCCATCCATCCATCCATCCATCCATCGATCCATCCAATCCATCCATCCATCCATCCATCCATCCATCCATCCATCCATCCATCCATCCATCTATCCATCCATCCATCTATCTATCCATCTATCCATCCATCTATCCATCCATCTATCCATCCATCTATCCATCCATCTATCCATCCATCTATCCATCCATCTATCCATCCATCTATCCATCCATCTATCCATCCATCTATCCATCCATCTATCCATCCATCTATCCATCCATCTATCCATCCATCTATCCATCCATCTATCCATCCATCTATCCACCCATCCATCCATCTATCCATCTAGATAGATAGATAGATAGATAGATAGATAGATAGATAGATAGTTGGATAGATGATAGATAGATTTGACTTAGTTTTGCTAAAGTATATCACAGCGTTTATTTGTTAAATTATATCAAAGATTGAATACGCTGGGCAGGACACTTAAAGAGAATGCCAAAGGGCAGAGGAGTGAAGAGGGTGTACCACCAAAACCCCAGAGGAAAAATGTCTCATGTGCAGACCTAGGCTTACATGAGGGGATGATGTGTAAAAAGACCTACAACAACTTGGAATCTTAGCATGGAAAAGAAAAACATTAGTCTCATCTGAGTGGAAGGAAGTATCGAGGCAGGCAATTCATGGGTTGTAGCGCCACGGGGGACGGCTATCAATGAGTTCATTGATTAAATTACTGCAACGAGTTAGCTTGTCAGAGTAGATTAAACAGTTGATTTGTAATTTATTTATAGAAAGTTATTAGCGTTTGAATTGTCAAATCAAATTTTCAATCAAATGAATACTGGGAAATATATGCTGCCTCATTTTCCTTATACATCAAAATATTTCTGGAAAAGTATCATAGCCATAATAAGTAGATAGTTGGTTAGGGTCGGTAGTGTAGGTGGGCAAGGTTTAGCACTTACTTTATAATAAAAAAAAGGTACTTTTTACCCCAAACGTTCAAGGGAAGTGCCAGAAACGACGATGATGTTTCATCAAGTTGGGTCATCAAGACAGTTAAGGAGAAGCTCGCTTCACCTCTAAATTCGTAAGTGAAGGACTCCAAAACATGATCGGTTTTTGGACTATGGAAGAAAAAAGATTGATAAGATTTTATCAATAAATAAATCAAATTACCAACGGAAAAACTAAATAAAGAAAGTAATAATTAGAATACAAACATTAATTTGATGAAGAAAATGACCAAATAAGTGAATGCAATGACTAGATGTATACAAGGACCAAACAGACGAAAACAAGGACAGATAAGACGAATATAAGGACTATTTAGATTTATCCAAGACTAATTAGATGAGTACCATGACAAGATAAATGCAAAAATAAACCGACCGAATTTCGGCTTCGGCTTCGGTTTAGGCGCCAAAAGTGGCCATTTTATCACTTTCGGCCAAGTTTCGGTTTTCGCCGAAACTGAAAAGCTAACTTTCAGCAAGTTAACTTTCGGTTTATTTTCGTTTTCGGCCGAAATTAACTTAGACTTTTGGCCATGCCGCCGAAAGTGACTGAGGTTTTCGGTCATCTACCAGAAGTCAGATGGTTTGTGTGTCTCTAGGCCGACAATCTGATATTCATTAGTGATCGACGCCTTGCACTCATTGTATGTTCATTCTGACTAATACTCAGGGACAGAGATATTTAACAACAAACTAAGCGACATTTAAGAACAAACTAAACGATCTTTAAAATCAAATCAAGCGATCTTTAAGAACAAACTGACCGATCTTTAAAAACAAATAAAGTGATCTTTATAAACAAATTAAGCGATCTTTGCGAACATAAATGATATTTAACAACAAAATAAGCGATCTTAAAGAACTAACTAAACAATTTTTAGGAACGAACTAAATTATCTTTAAGAACAAAACAAATGATCTTTAAAAGTAAACTAAATGATTTATAAGAATAAACTAAGAGATCTTTAACAGAAAACTAACTGTTCTTTAGGAACAAACTAAAAGATCTTTAAGAACAAATTAAATGATCCTAAAAACTATTGATCTTTAATAACTAACTAACCGATCTTAAGGAACAAAATAAATTATCTTTAAGAACAAACTAAGCGATCTTTATGAAAAAACTAAGCTATCTTCAATAACAAAATAAGCGCTCTCTAAGAACAAGCTAAACGATCTTTAATAAAAACTAAAAGTTCTATAAAAAGAAATAGATGATCTTTAAGAACAAACTGAATGATCTTTAAGAACAACTAGGCGATATTTTATAACAAAAACAATGATCTCTAAGAACAAATTAAGCAATCTTTATGAAAAAGCTAAACGATCTTTAAGAACAAACTAAACGATCCTTTAATAACACAAACTAAGCGATCCTTAAGAAAAAACTTAGCAATTTTTTTGAACAAACTAAATGATCTTTAAACACAAGCTAAGCTATCTTTAAGAACAAATTAAGCGATCTTTAAAAAAAAAACTAAACGATTTTTAACAACAAACTAAGCGATCTTTAACAACAAACTAAGCGACCTTTAAAAACAAACCAGGCAATCTTTATGAACCAACTAACCGATCTTTAAAAACAAATAAAGCGATATTTAATAACAACTTAAGCAATCTTTGAGAACAATAATGAGGAAAACAATATTAAGAGCCCCGGTTTAAAAAAAATAATTTTCGCCACCAATGGGCGTGAGGGAGGTTGGTCTCCAAAAGAAATAATTACGTCACCAGCACGGAAAGACTAGTGTGTTGTTACTAGGTTAAATATTAATACAGTGATATCTTGCAAGCTTTTAATGAAAACACAACGCATTAGTATTACGAAAACTGCGAAAATTTGCGGTGATATTTTTATATCCTCAATAACAGATATTTAGGTGGCAATTGGCTCTATTAGAGCCACAATAATTATTGTAGGTATGTGTTCTAGGTTTTAATTATATTATAAAAGAAAATGTCACTCAAGAGTCTATTTTGCATTAATTTGCCCCCCCCCCCCGAATTTTTGCCAAATTTTCTCCTACCATACTAATTTAAAAAAAAAATAAATTGTAAAGCAATTTAAATTACTTTATCTTAAAATGGTGAAATCCAAAGTATTAATTAGATAAAGGGTCTCAAACTAAAATCGTCAGGAGCGCCGCAGGAGGTAGAGTCTGAGTGAGACTGGGCCACATCAAGTATTCCATACAAAAAAACGATTAAATATTCATTAAGGTAAAGCTGTTACAATCTGCTCACACTTTATAAATAACAAATGAAAACATTAAAGGTTCACAAGAATTAGGCTTCACTTTCTTCCACCTACTCACTGTTGCCAGAGACCTGGCAGCGCTTCTTTTTACACAGCTGAGCAACTTTGGCTTGAGTGAGGAAGCAACGGAGACCCTCAATTATAGCTTGAAGAGGCTCATCATTAAGTTTGGCCCTGAACTTTTACTTGGTAAAGTGCATAGTGGAAAAGAGCTTTTCACGCAGATAGGTACTCTCTAAAAGTCATGTGATCCACTTGAACAACTTAAAAGTGTCAGGGAATGTGGTGGGCAATGCAATACAATGTCCATGCTTGTCTGGCTCACCATTCAGCTCCCCGCGTGGGGTACCTTCCACATTAAAGGACAAATGGTCAGCATAAAGGTAAAAAGAGGCTGTCTGGGTTTTGAAGTCTAAAATTGTGATTAAATTATTTCTGTAGCTTTGCAATGGCATCAGTATACTTACTACTAAGTTACTACTGAATGGTGTGCCCGAGTCCATGAGTGCTTTGCATGTTGGGAAATGGAAGAGTTTTCTCTAAGAACAATACAAAGTTTTGTGCAGAATGTCCTGAAATTGTCATAGTCAACACTGACAAGCTATCCCTGGTCTTGTAACTTCTTGTTGAGTACATTCAGCTCCTGTGTAATGTCAACAAGAAAAACCAAGTCCATGAGCCCTTTGGGGATCACTTAGTACAGTAACAACCACCCCATTCTTCTCCATGAAGGATTAAAATGCTAAAATGTGTCAAGCAGTAGGCAGGAGAAGGCCATTATTATGAATTATAGGTAGAATGAATATTGACATTTTATCGCAGTAAAGGCCTTTTTGACTTACTCTATTTTAAAAGACAGTCCTACTATACGGGGCAGAAACTTTATAAAAAAAAACACAAAAAAACGGCGAGCATTACGCAGAAAGTATAGACCTTCATAAACACATGCCTTAGAAAGATCCTGAACATCAAATGGACATATATTATCACCAACAAAGATCTACTAGAAAGGACTCACCAGGTGCTTATGGATGAAGACATCTTAAAGAAAAGATGGAGATGGATAGGTCATACTCCCCGAAAAACACCAGATAGCATCACCAGACAATTCCTAACATGGAATCCACAGGGGAAAAGACAGAGAGGAAGGCCAAAGAAAACATGGAGGCGTGAGCTAGAGGCAGACACGCAACATGTGGGATACAGCTGGAAACAACTGGAAAGGAAAGCATCGAACCGTGATGAATGGAGAATTCTTGTGGATGGCATATGCCCCAGACTGGGTAAAAAGGCATAAGAAGAAGATTTTGAAATTGAACGAGCTTACAGGATCGGAACTTCCCTGACTCGTAAACACTAGTTGTAATTTTAATGTGGATCCTTTGATAATGTATCAGATTGCAACGATTTACACTAATTATGGTTGCGCATTACCCGCCAACTTGCTTTTAAAAACTTTTCTCAAAGCCGCTCTCTTTGCCATGTTTGTCTCATAAAAAGCTATAAAATAAAATCTTTTATTCCGATTTTAAAACGTTTCTTACCATTATAATCGTCATACAAAAATACATAGAGACGTTTAAAAAATTCAGAATTAGACTAGTCCGTGAGATTCGAATGAAGCCGTCGCGTAGAGTCATGTTATAGATATGAGAATGGAGAAAACGGGCGGCGCATTAACACTAAACTTTGCTGTCATGTAGCCGGCTCTCAGGCCGCTAGTTTGAGACCCCTATATTAGATGTAAATTTATTAATATTCACGATTATCTCATTTTTATAAAATAATGTAAATATTGATACTTTCCCTTATCATTTTCGATGCATGCGGAAAGTATGCGTGAACGATTTTCAAAATATCTGAATATTTCATTTTTTGTTTCGGCTTCGGTTTCGGTTTCGGCCGAAAGTCATTTTTTAACTTTTGGCCTATTTTCGGTTTCGGCCGAATGTCATTTTTGAATTTCGGCCTATTTTCGATTTCGTGCCGAAATTCATTTTTAAACTTTCGGCTTATTTTGGATTTCGGCCGAAATCAGAAAATCACTTTCAGTCGGTCTCTTAAATACAATGTCTAGATGAATACAAGGACTAATTAGATTAATATAATGTAAAAATAGAGTAATACAAAGACCCAATAGATGAACGCAAAAATCAATAACATAAAAAAACAAGGAATGATGAGATGGATTCAATAATTAGATTAAAACAGGGACGAAAATAACGTGAAAACAAGGAATAATAAGATGAATGCAAGGCCTAATTTGATGAATACAAGGACTAATTAGATGTATTCATAAAATAAATAGATAAATACAAAATTAATGAAATAACCAATTAGATAATATAATAGCTAACTAAAATAGGATGACTTGATGAATAACGTCACATTGGAGATGGCGTCGGTGGGTCGTCGAGTGCGAGCTCTTAATACTCCTTCGGCACACATCCACACGGGCCAGACGCCGGGTCTTCCCGCCGCCAGACCGTGCGGAAGCACGCCGGGAACTTCCCCCCTGGCCTTGGGTATGTCCGGTTGACTTAGGACGCTGCGTTTAAAGCACTCTCCTTGGGTCAGAACGGCTTTGGTTCCACTCGGGGGGAAGAGGTGTTGCGTTACCATCCCCAAATGTCCAGGGAGTCGTCCGGTCGGGACGAAACCTGGGACGAAACAGTCGCCTAGGAGCGGCTTTCTCAGGGCCGCGTAGCTAAAATCTTCGGCAAGGGTTTTGATCGCCACACAGGCCTCATATCCATTGACGGTAGCAAGTCATCATTTCATTGCGTTACTTTCGTTGCGTTGGGAGTCATGGAGTCGCGGGGTTTTTGGTTTCCGGAGGGGGAACACCTTACTAGTCTAGCACGCAACGAAAAAGCAAACCCCAACGCTACTGAAACAAGTGTAATGAGAAAACGATACCAAAGCTAGTGAAACAAGTGTAATGAGAAAACAATACGAAAGCTAGGGAAACAAGTGTAATGAGAAAACAATACCAAAGCTACTGTAACAAAGGTACTAAGAAAACGATACCAAAGCTACTGTAACATGTGTACTGAGAAAACGATAGGAGAGCTACTGTAACATGTGTACTGAGAAAATGATAGGAAAGCTAATGTAACAAATGTACTGAGAAAACAATACCAAAGCTACTGTAAAAAATGTACTGAGAGAACTATGCCTAAGCTACTGTAACAAGTGTACTGCGAAAAGGAAATAAAAGCTAGTGTAACAATTTTACCGAGAAAACGATACCAAAGCTGCTGTAACAATTTTTCTGAGAAAACAAGAACAAACTACTACAGCATGTGTACTGAGCAAACGACACCAAAGCTACTGTAACATGAGTACAGAGAAAACGAAACCCAAGTAACAGTAACAAGTGTAATGAGGGGATCGTACCAAAGCTACTGCTATAAGTTTATCCCGAAAACATTAACAAAGCTACTGTAACAATTGTACTGTGAAAACTCATCTGTTTAGGTCCGCCTATGACCTGTGATGCACCCTCCTTGCCCTTCCTCATTTTCTGTTTCAGGTTGATCCTGAAGTGTCAAAGTGTCAAAGTGTCCTCGTTTTATAGCCATTTTCATTGATTCTATAGTATAGTAGTTACTATCATAGTGTCTCATTTTTATTTACTTAGTTTACATGTTTTAATAATTGTAAAGCGCTTAGAGCTTTATGGTAAGCACTATATAATAATGCCTAAATAAATAAATAAATAAATACCAAAGCTATAGATATACTGAAACAATTGTTCTGAGGAAACGATATTAAACCTACTGAAATAATTGTTCGTAGTAAATGACACCAAAGCTACTGAGAAAAGGATACCAAAGCTACCTCAATAAGAATACTGAGAATACGATATCAAACCTAGTGAAACCAGTGTAGTAAGAAAACGATACCAAATCTAGTAAAAGAAGGTTCTAAGGAAACGATACAAAATCTAGTAAAAGAAGGTTCTAAGGAAACGATACCAAATCTAGTAAAAGAAGGTTCTAAGGAAACGATACCAAATCTAGTAAAAGAAGGTTCTAAGGAAACGATACCAAATATAGTAAAAGAAGGTTCTAAGGAAACGATACCAAATCTAGTAAAAGAAGGTTCTAAGGAAACGATACCAAATCTAGTAAAAGAAGGTTCTAAGGAAACGATACCAAATCTAGTAAAAGAAGGTTCTAAGGAAACGATAGCAAAGCTAGTAAAAGAAGGGTCTAATGAAACGATACCAAAGCCAGAGAAGTCTGCAATCAGAATTGTATTTTACATTTACTAGTTTTACTTTATAACTACAAATCTAAAAATGTCGAAATGAGACAAGGAAAAAATATATCTCAATTTACATTACAGCACTTGAATATGTTTTTAATCAAATTAATATGAATGTTGAAAACATGAATCCTCCGTAGTAATAAGATTAATAAAAATATTAATCCGCACTAGTAATATGAAAGATGAAAATTGTAATCCACACTAGCAATAGGAATGATGGAAACAGTAATCCACACCAATGTTCCCTCTAATGTTTTTTGGTTCGTGCGCAAAATCATACAGTTGTGTGCAAAGTTTTACAGCATCAATTTTTGTGTGTGCAAAATTTTACAGCCCACAAACACTCACGGACATGGAAATTTGCTTCGCGGATGCTCAAAACTGCTTCGCGGATGCTCAAACTTGCTTCGCGGATGCTCAAAACTGCTTCGCGGATCTGTGGTGAAAGCTGTGGCCGCGCAGCTTAAAGGGAGCATTTGATACACACTAGCAATAGGACTTATGAAAATAGTAATGCACAATTGTCACAGATAATAATGATTTACAAGGGAGTTAATTGAGGTGAGAATGATGACTTGTAATTTATAGAGTAGGGGACTTGGTAAGACGAACCAATCAGTTAAGATAGAGAGACGTACAAGGAAAGATGGAGTCATGGCGGTTATTTTAAGTCCATCTTATTAATATTATGAATAATAATAAAGATAATGAATAGATTGTGATTGTGACGTTATCAAGTGGAGAAGATTTATTCTAAGTGTTCTTTAAAATCAGTACAAGCATTATCTATTTGTGATTATTATTGTGATTGCGTATTAATTAAGGATAGTCCATATTTTTCATTGGAATCCACAAAGCCTCTGTTGTTGATAGATTCTGATAGTAACTAAATTGTGGCATTCTGTGAGTGATTATAGACTTGACAACAATAGTTCTACGAACGATGAAAATTGTAATTCACATTAGTAATACGAATGATAAAAATATTAATCCACACTAGTAATAGAAATGAAGAAAATTGTAATCCACACTAGTAATAGAAATGGTGAAAATTGTAATCTACACTAGTAATAGAAATGAAGAAAATTGTAATCCACACTAGTAGTAGAAATGAAGAAAATTGTAATCCACACTAGTAATAGAAATGAAGAAAATTGTAATCCACACTAGTAATAGAAATGAAGAAAATTGTAATCCACACTAGTAATAGAAATGAAAAAAATTGTAATCCACACTAGTAATAGAAATGAAGAAAATTGTAATCCACACTAGTAATAGAAATGAAGAAAATTGTAATCCATACTAGTAATAGAAATGAAGAAAATTGTAATCCATACTAGTAATAGAAAGGAAGAAAATTGTAATCCACACTAGTAATAGAAATGGTGAAAATTGTAATCCACACTAGTAATAGAAATGATGAAAATTGTAATCCAAAATAGTAATATGAATGATGAAAACAGTAATCTACACTAGTAATATGAATGATGAAAATAGTAATCCACACTAGTGATAGGGACGATGAAAATAGTAATCAACACTAGTAATAAGAGTGATGATACACATACAATGGTAAATCACTCTCACTCAATTCCGTCAGTAATACAATTATCCGTCCTAGGGTGTACATAGGGTGTAAATTTAAGTACACTTACCAGAATAGACCGATGGTTTACATTTATTATACTTATCGGGAGAGACCGAGTTGAAATTTTTGCTATGCATACTTACGCATAGGCATCATCAAGGACGTATCGCGTGACCCTTGACCGTCTTAACGTGACGGAAGCCTCGAGCTGGTCTCCATCGTAATGGTTCGTCGTGATCTTCACCTAATAAGTTAGTGTTTTTTTTTAAAATAAAGTGTTATAGTACAATCATCGTGTCACACCCTTTAGCTCAATCATAAAGTACTATCAAGTTATCCAATCATTTAGTCCAATCTTAAAAATAAAAAGTGTAGGCTATGTTGGGCAGGACACATGGAAAGAATGTCAAATGACAGAGGAGTGAAGAGGGTGCACCGCCAACACTCCAGAGGAAAACTGCTCAAAGACAGACATAGGCTTAGATGGGTTGACGATGCGGAAAAAAAAGTACTTTAAAAAGCTAGGAATCCAAGCATGTAAAAAAAAAAGTATCAGTTAAGTTAGTGTGGCAGGAAGGGGTGAGGCCGGTTGGAGATTGAAAGAAGTCATGCGAAGTGCGCTTTTCTTCTTATTTCTTAAAAAAAACAAACTATTGCGCTTGAATTCTGAAACAGCTCACTCAATCTTTAAGGGACATTGGAAATGATACAAGTCGTTCAAGAACCATTCAAAGACGTATTTTCTTTTAATAGAGTTTAGGACATCAGAGCGCTGTGAGCATGATCAAATAACATGGACACACGCGCCATAAAAGTATACAGTCATCATCATCATCATCATACTGTATGTGCAACACATCAACTAGTAACTCTATACTTTATGTACAATACATCAACTAACAACTCTAAACTATGTGCAGCACACGAACTAGTACCTCTATACTATGTGCAACACATCAACTCGTAATTCTATGCTACATTCAACACATCAACAATCATATTGCCAAGTACATGACTCATCCAGATAGATTGCGAAGCAAAAATACTTTGACCCTAACCTTGTAAACATTATCAACTATGTGGTTGACTTAAGGTCAAGGTCTCATCTAACAGATGCAGATGTTCACAGTTTGGAAATTTGTGAAATAGTTTCTTGATTCTGTACGCATAAATTTTGGGGGGAAAACTTGAATGCCCTTTAGGTAGTGTTTAGTTGAAAAATCTAGCTTCAAGCTCGTGACTTCACTACCATTGTGTCAGAGGACAAGCAAGCTGGTGATGAGGCCAAGGTAGGTACATATAATGGCGTTGCGGCACATCTCAAAAGTGAAATACCACATCCTGTACACTGACATAGAGTTGCGGCACAGCTCAAAACGGAAATCCCAATCTTACACAGCAGCACGGAGTTGCGGCACAGGGAAGTTTTAAAAAACAACCGATTCATGGGAACGAAAAGAAATTGATGTGTGAAGTACTAGTAAACAAAACAAAAAGGGTTTATACACAAATGTTTCATGTGTGAAGTACTAGTAAACAAAACAAAAAGGGTTTATACACAAATGTTACATGTGTGAAGTACTAGTAAACAAAACAAAAAAAGGGGTTTATACACAAATGTTACATGTGTGAAGTACTAGTAAACAAAACAAAAAGGGTTTATACACAAATGTTTCATGTGTGAAGTACTAGTAAACAAAACAAAAAAAGGGGTTTATACACAAATGTTACATGTGTGAAGTACTAGTAAACAAAACAAAAAGGGGTTTATACACAAATGTTACATGTGTGAAGTACTAGTAAACAAAACAAAAAGGGTTTATACACAAATGTTTCATGTGTGAAGTACTAGTAAACAAAACAAAAAGGGGTTTATACACAAATGTTACATGTGTGAAGTACTAGTAAACAAAACAAAAAGGGTTTATACACAAATGTTTCATGTGTGAAGTACTAGTAAACAAAACAAAAAGGGGTTTATACACAAATGTTACATGTGTGAAGTACTAGTAAACAAAACAAAAAGGGTTTATACACAAATGTTTCATGTGTGAAGTACTAGTAAACAAAACAAAAAGGGTTTATACACAAATGTTACATGTGTGAAGTACTAGTAAACAAAACAAAAAGGGGTTTATACACAAATGTTTCATGTGTGAAGTACTAGTAAACAAAACAAAAAGGGTTTATACACAAATGTTTCATGTGTGAAGTACTAGTAAACAAAACAAAAAGGGGTTTATACACAAATGTTACATGTGTGAAGTACTAGTAAACAAAACAAAAAGGGTTTATACACAAATGTTTCATGTGTGAAGTACTAGTAAACAAAACAAAAAAAGGGGTTTATACACAAATGTTACATGTGTGAAGTACTAGTAAACAAAACAAAAAGGGTTTATACACAAATGTTACATGTGTGAAGTACTAGTAAACAAAACAAAAAAAGGGTTTATACACAAATGTTTCACTTGTTTTCTTGGCTCACGGTCGTGCCGATGTGTTCATTTCACACCATTGGTTTGGGCAAACGTTGGATAGCACTAAATATTAGCGCACAGAGATTACAATTAGAGGGTATAGTGGTGTCCTGACAGGGGGGCTGTGGAACAGATAGGTGAACAGGATGTGGCAGAACAGAGATGGCACAACACCACATAGTGACAGGGCAGGAGCAGAGATTTGAAAGGTTCTGACAGAATCCAGATAGGACAAAAACCACATAGTGACAAGGCAGGAAAAGAGTTTTGAAAGGTTGTGACAGAACATTGATAGTACAAAACCACATTGTGACAGATGGAGGACAAGGCAACCAAGGGATATTGACAGGTAGTTCCATATGAAGTAGGTAGCTCCAAAAAGAGAGCCAACCCCCCATAATTTTATGGTATTTTTAATTATATTTTAAATATAGTGATTATATAGTTCTCTAATTATTAACCTGACATCAAGACAAACTTTGGATATTGACAGGTAGTTCCATATGAAGTAGGTAGCTCCAAAAAGAGAGCCAACCCCCCCCCCCCAAAAAAAAAAACAACAACAACAAAAAACAAACAAACAACAGGTTGGCGTTAAAATCCTCAATTATTGGACAGGTCCCTGCTACTGAAGAAACCCTTTATGCGTAATGTCTTAAATGGTGGCTTCGATGTTGAATGGTGGACTAAATCGTACTGTTGCAATGGGACTACGAGTGGAATCCTAGAAGAAGTGTATTTGTTAGACTTTGATGTAGTGCACCTGGTGAAAGTCAAAATATGGCTAGGCGCCTGGCGGTAACCCAAACTTGGCTAGGGTGCCGAAAATCAAAACAATGCTAGGAATCTCTGGCGTAGGCGAACATAACTCCTTAAGTACGTCACGTGGAACAAAGGGACATAACTGATGACACGCTGTTTTGGAGGTTTTTCCCAGCTCCCCCCTCCCCCTTTTTTTGGGGTCATAAAATTGTGACACAAATTTGATCCATGCTCCACACTTAGATGACACACACATGCACACAAGGCTCCCTATGGGCCTTATGTCGTTAGTGGTGGCTTCCAGGGTGAATGGTGGACTAAATCGCAATGTAGCAATAGTACTACCAGTGTTCACTCGTGAAAACACAAGGCATTAGCATGACAATTGCAAAACATTTTGTAACTCGGGCTTAACCGGTTGCAGTTTGTTTGTTTTTTTGTTTTTTTTTACACCAGATACGGGTATTCCAGAAAGTACCCGGTAGTTCCAAAGTGTTACCCCCCCCCCCTCCACCCCGAAAAAAAGGTAATTTCTCATTTTCAGTAATCAGTAGTCCTATAGACTAAATAGTAGTCCTAAATGCCGATAGGGGAGTCATTTCAGGATTTTCCGTTGGTATTCCAGAAAGTACCCGGTAGTTCCAAAGTGTTACCCCCGCCCCCTCCACCCCGAAAAAAAGGTAATTTCTCATTTTCAGTAATCAGTAGTCCTATAGACTAAATAGTAGTCCTAAATGCCGATAGGGGAGTCATTTCAGGATTTTCCGTGGGGGGGGGGGACAAAACCAAAACTTGATCGGCTTGTGAAGTTGTTTATTACTGGATGGTATCCTGTTATCCAGAGGGATCCTGACCCTGTTTGGATCCCAATCCCGGTTGGATCACATCCTGGGAGGAGCGCGAGCCTTTGCGATTCCGATCCCGGTTGTATCCCGATACCGGCGCGATCCTTATTCCGACGGTATTCCGATCCCGGTGAGTTCCCGATGCCTTTTTGTTTCCAAACACGGTTGGTTCTCGATCCCGATTGCATCATAATCCTGGTGTGAACCCGTTTCCCGGTGGTATCGCGATACTGGTGGGATCCCAATCCCGGTTGTTGTATCCCGATACCCGTGGGATCCCGATACTGTTCGGTTCCCGATCCCGTCGGTACTCTGATCCTGGTGGGTTTCCGAGCCCGAAACCAGTTGGTTCCCGATCTCGGTTGTATCATAATCCTGGTGTGATCCCGTTTCTCGTGGAATCCTGATTCCGGTGGGATCCCAATCCCGGTGGAATCCCGATACCAGTGGAACCCCTTTTTTCGGTGTGAATCCAATCCTGTCAGGTTCTTGTTTTCGGCTGGGATCCGGTTTCCCTTTCCCTGATCCCTGTGGGATTCCGCTTTTAGGGGTTATCGCGATCCCGTTAGGATCCCGTTCTATGTGGGATCCCGTTTCTCAGTGGTATTCTCACGTTTACCAATAGGATTCCTCTTTGATCCCGTGACTCGCTTTGATCGCGTTACCGGTGGGATCCAGTTTACGTGTTCCCCTTAAGATTATGTTCCTTTTTCTGATTTTGTTCCCGGTAGAATTATGAAGGGCGTGTGTAGAGAAAATCCCCAGGAAAGTATAGAAAGGGATATAAATAAATGATATTTCAATAAACTTTTGTTTCCATCATTTATCCACGTATAATAATATAGACCTTTCTGGAACATTCTAGATTGAATTTAATATCCCGGAAGCGTGTAAAAATGTCTTTTCTATTTTATTATTTTTAAAATACAAAAAAATTATGGAATTATAATTTGAAATAAAAATTGTTCTCATTTAAATCTATTTTAAAATGCCATAGGCATAGCTTTTAAAGTTATCTAACTTGCAGGAAATTTCACAATTGTAAAGCGCTTAGAGCTGTAAGATAAGCGCTATACAAAAATGCCTAAATAAATAAATAAATAAATCGAATATCCAGAGATGTACGCCATCAGCAAGAGATGGCCTGGTCACATGACCTTGAGATGTTTAAAGGTGTACATTAGATGACGTTGGGGATGTTTTAAGGATGTGCATTAGATCTAAGGACGGTAAGGAGGACTAGGTGTGACACCGGTTAGTTTAATCGTCTCATCTAAATCGGTTTACCTGGATTTTATTAGCCATGGTTCCAAGAAGAAAGTGAATTGTTTCCTGGAATACAGGGTCAACCCTGTGGAGGGCGATCAGAAACCGGGTGCCATACGATGTTAAAGCTGAAATATTACAACATCTTCATTATCTCACCTCTTTCACTGAGATGTACTGTCATTAGTTTGTTGAGTTGTTGGTTGAGCTTGTGGGCTGCTTAGCTCATTTGATTAGTTACAGTGTTAGTGAGTGAGCTTGTGTGCTGCTAAGCTCGTTGATCAGCTAGAGTGTTAGTGAGTGAGTTGGTGGTCTGCTTAGCTCGTTGATTATTTAGAGTGCTGGTGAGTTGGTTTGTCAGTTGCTTGATTATGGTTGGTGTCTAGGTGTGTTGGTAGATTGCTTGGTAGGTTGAGTGTTTGGCTGGTAGATGGTTTGGTAGGTTTTATGGTTCATTGGCTGGGTGGACATGCTTGGCAGGTCTGAGTGTGAGTTTGTTAATTGGTGGTTGTTTGGTTGGCGTCGGATTGATTGGTGGTTGTTTGGTTGGCGTATGGCTGATTGTGAGCTGTTAATGTCAGGTTATATTATGAGACCACATAGCATATCTAGTGAGAGGTCACATTACAAGACCACTTTAGCATTTTGTTTACTTACACACAGTAGCATTTATTTACTTACACGCAGTAGCGTATTTGGTCAGGAGGTTAACGATAAGCAGGTTGACCAACGTGTACAGCCACCTCGCCATCATGATGGATGTGATTGGGCAACCTGTACCAAACACGTGGATTGGAGGAATCGTGTTACGACAGCGCATCGACTGGACTCTTCCGAAATTAGTTCCGATGAATCTGTAGAAGTGATATTATAGACTTTAAGCTTTGGCCATGAAAAGTGTGACGATAGTAGGCTTAAAATATGATAACACAGTGGCAGACATGAGCTAAACCTCTTGTTCAGGCTTAATCAGTAGCAGACATGAGCTAAACCTCTTGTTCAGGCTTAATCAGTGGCAGACATGAGCTAAACCTCTTGTTCAGGCTTAATCAGTGGCAGACATGAGCTAAACCTCTTGTTCAGGCTTAATCAGTGGCAGACATGAGCTAAACCTCTTGTTCAGGCTTAATCAGTGGCAGACATGAGCTAAACCTCTTGTTCAGGCTTAATCAGTGGCAGACATGAGCTAAACCTCTTGTTCAGGCTTAATCAGTGGCAGACATGAGCTAAACCTCTTGTTCAGGCTTAATCAGTGGCAGACATGAGCTAAACCTCTTGTTCAGGCTTAATCAGTGGCAGACATGAGCTAAACCTCTTTTGCAGGCTTAATCAGTGGCAGACATGAGCTAAAACTCTTTTTCAGACTCAGCGAGAGGCAGACATAAGCCCTAACTTCTTGCTCAAACTCAATCAGGAGTTGACATTAGCCCTAACCTCTTGTTCCGATACAGTCAGAGACACACATAAGCCTTAGACTCTTGTTCAAACTCAATCAGTGGCAGACAAGTCCTAACTTCTTGTTGCCATACGTGTGGTAGAATCCACAATTCAAGCCCCCATTCAATCTTCCATGCAACCCTCCATTCAAGCTTCCTAAAATGTAGACTTTAAATGAATGTAAAGGAATTCAAAGATTCAGACCAAAAAAGAAATAAAAAAATAACAGCTTGTAGCGTCACAAAAAAAAGTGCCGGTGACGTCATTAAACACATTGACACATTAAGAAACGAATGGCAAGAGAGCAAATAATAGATTCTGGACTATCTCTCTCTCTCTCTCTCTCTCTCTCACTCTCTCTCTCTCTCTCTCTCTCTCTCTCTCTCTCTGTGAGAAGAAAATAGCAGGGATATGCTAGAGTGCATGGTTTGCCTTCATTCTTACACATTGACACATTAAGAAACGAATGGCGAGAGAGCAAATAATAGATTCTGGACTATCTCTCTCTCTCTCTCTCTCTCTCTCTCTCTCTCTCTCTCTCTCTCTCTCTCTCTCTCTCTCTCTCTGTGAGAAGAAAATAGCAGGGATATGCTAGAGTGCATGGTTTGCCTTCATTCTGAACTCCAGATCAGATCGTCAGTGATCAAGGAAGTAGCAGATGTGTTTGGAGCTGTTCAACCCAAGAGTCTACTATCAGCAAGTGAAGAAGAGTTATTGGTGTCCGTTCCAAAAGTAACCTCTTTCTATGGTGAGTTATCAGAGTCATCTACTTTTAAAATACATATCAAATCTCAGAAGACACCTAAAGGTAGCTGGATTTGAATTTCACTATGTCAAGAACTGGTCAGTATTTGAGGTTTTGAAATTCATATCTGAATGAGACTTGCTAGAATATTTTCCAATACTCTCGCTAAGCCTTCAATTGTTTCTTACGATCTGCATGTCTGTGGCCTCATGTGAGCGGAGCTTTTCAAAACTAAGGCTTATCGAGAACTATTTACGATCCACCATGGGACAGTTAAGGCTTTCTGATCTTGCACTACTATCAATTGAAATTGATGCGGCATACGGTGAAGGATAATTACTTTGGTGAAGTGACTGACAGGTTTGCAGACCAGGAAAATTTTTAGTATAGTAAATTTAATGTAAAAATAACTATAAATTAACGTAGTCACTGTTCTCAAATACATTTGCCTCCTGGCATTTTATTAATTAAAAAAAAAATTCTTGTCATTGTTATACTGTTGACTTATTTTAACAATAACTCATCTATCGTAGAAGTCGGGGGAGGGAGGTGAAACCATGAGTTTACCGCACTGGGTGACACCAACCCTAGCTACGCCACTGAGAATAGTCATATAATGAATACATATTCACATCTCCTATTATTATACCACGCCTACACAAGTTATCGCTCAACACTAAATGTAAATAATAATTATGAACCGGGAAAAACTAAAATAGGTTCTATTACCACTGTTACCAAGAAAGGTTTTCCAATAATTGCTGGTCACTTTGGGCTATTGTTGGAACTATTACACCTCACTTTGGCTTGTGTGCTAGTGCCAGTCACTCTGGGTTATACTTATCATCTCACTACGGTAGACGCTCGTTCACCTTCGTAGCCGTTTCTTATTTAGTTGATCTCCAACGTCACTAAAATTAACAGACGTGCGTTTCGGTGCCTAAATGCGCGTTTTAAAATGTGTCTACGCGCTTTGAGAAGGGGAAAATGCCATCTTTCATAGACATTTTGTTTGTGGTGACGGCTTCCGTTTCCGGATAGCGCGCAAAAAATAATTCCCGATAACTACGTTCAATGATTTATTTTTTTTTTAAATAACGCAACTGCTTTTGGTGCGTAATACTTCCATTTCTTTCCTGAAAATGAAATCGTCTCAATTTAAATAAGGTGTAAAAAAAAAATATTCGGGTTATAAGTGATTGGGACATCAGAATGTTAATATAGTATATGGGCGTGAAATAAAAATTTTGCAGTGACATATCATTAGGGGGGGGGGAGGGGGAGGGTATTGAAAATTGGGATTCTTAAATGTGCGTTATTTGAGTTCATGTTTTGTCAAGTAACTCTAGTAGAATGTTTGGCGAGCTATGGGTTATTAATTTAATTTTTTTTTTTAAAATATCACTTCAACTTCTGCATTTCCAATAACAATCAATCATGTTGGAATATTTTTAATGATCTACTATTCTAATTTGTGTTACTTTAAAAATTACACATTTACATTTCAAGACGACCTAAAAATCCTGTTTTTAACGTTTTTTAAAAATTTTTATCTGTAGAAATTTGTGCTGTTCTGCATAATGCATTTTAATTTAACAATAGTCCATAGTCCATTAATATGTATTCTTCTGCTTATTCATGCATATCACGGTCATGATGCAAAGCTTAAATCATAATCATGTATTTGAATTTACTACGTGTTTAGCCCTTTGTAAGAAATAAAATGCACGCTATTTTAGATCAATTTTAAAATGAATACCGATCGCATAAATACACTACTCATTCGATTTCATTGTGATCTCCCTTGTGTAATGTTGCCCTATCACGGCTAAGGCGTTCTTCCTGTTTCAACCAGTAAAATCTCGTGTGAACTCATGTCAAGAATTTCCTAAGTCCTGAACCTAAGCATTCGGGATTTATTACGGAGTAAAATCGGTCTGTGCGTTGAAACAAATATTTTGACAATGTTCACCTGCTTACTTTATATCGAAAAATAGTTTTGAACAAGATCAAAAAAACTATGATCGATATTTAAATTTAATTATTAATACTCACTTAAGTCTTAAGTAGAGGTCAGTTAACGATAAAGATTAAAGTTAAAGAATATAGAGATGGTAAAAGTAAAAAAAAACAAAAAACAATATAGCCGATATATTGTATATATATATAGAGAGATTAACTAAGCTATTTCATACTCATTGGCTCAATCATACTTGTAGTAGGGATTAATGCTCTATTAATAATACAATTCTAGTGGAAACGATGGCTTTTTTTTTTTTTTTTTTTTTTTTTTATTTTTTATTTTTTATAATTTTTTTTTTTTTTTTTTTTTAAATATTTAATTTTTAGAAATCTTTATTAATATGTAGTACATTTACAATGTCATCCATGTGATAAGTGAAATCAAAAAAATTTTTACCAAACCCCCCCCCCCTGTCCCTAAACTTCATCTCAAATTTAATTCAAAATTTAAGCACCCAATACGCGTCACAAATGTGTGACCTACTCCCTTGTTAAATATGTGATGTCATTTTTGGATGGCCCCATTCGAAAATTTAAGCAGGCTGCTACTCCATGCAGACTTAAAAAAAACCTTTTCATAGTGTCTTAGTACTCTTTAGCAGTTGCATGCTTCCATTGACCCTAATTCATCAAAAAAAAATCCCTGAGCTATGCTGAGTTTAAGTGATTAACTAAGTCAAGTAAGTCGAAATAGCCTTTACTGGCTTTACTATTAAATAGCCAGTAGGTTTAACTGTAGGCCTATTTAATTTTTATACTACAATAGCTATTACACAGTAAGCTGTATCTAATTCATATTTATTAATTAAAATTATATACTCAAGCAAATAGTAAAATAATATTGTTTAAAACAAAGACCTATTTGATATTTATTGCAATGTCTTTATTTGCAATTATAATTTACTTGGCAGTATAAAAAACAAATAAAAAAATTTAAATATCATCTATACTATGAGGACTATAATTACTTTAAGTTGGAACTTTTATAAATGATTATTAACTGTTATGGTACTTAAGTCAAAAGTTAATAATATGAATATGTATATGTGTGTAGTTGGACAATACGCCTGGGTGATTTATTTTTAAAAGATTAAAACAGAGCCAAACATAAATATTAACATATGAAAATTAATGTGAACCTGACCATATCTTCATATGAAGAAATTTAATGTGACCCTAATCATATCGTCATATGAAAATTAATGTGAACCTGAACATATCGTCATATGAAAATTAATGTGAACCTGAACATATCGTCATATGAACATAAAGGTGACCCTAACCATATCAACATTTGAAAATTAATGTGAACCTAGCCATATCAACATTTGAAAATTAATGTGAACCTAACCATATCCACATATGACAATAAAGGTGACCCTTAACATATCCACATATGAAAATAAAGGTGACACTAACCATATCCACATATGAAAATTAATGTGAACCTAACCATATTCACATATGAAAATAAAGGTGACCCTAACCATATCCACATATGAAAATAAAAGTGAGCCTAACCATATCCAAATATGAAAATAAAAGTGAGCCTAACCATATCCACATATGAAAATAAAGGTGACCCTGACCAATCGAATATGAAAATAAAAGTGAGCCTAACCATATCCACATATGAAAATAAAGGTGAACCTAACCATATCCACATATGACAATAAAGGTGACCCTAACCATATCCACATATGAAAATAAAGGTGAGCCTAACCATATCCACATATGAAAATAAAGGTGAGCCTAACCATATCCTTATATGAAAATAAAGGTGACCCTAACCATATCCACATATGAAAATAAATGTGAGCCTAACCATATCCACATATGAAAATAAAGGTGACCCAAATGCATCCAATGTGATCTATTTGCACTTGAAGATGTCGTGAGGCTGCCTTTGATTATGTGCGACATCTTGAGAGTATGACGTCACTAATTCCTATATTTAACCTCAAGAATCGAATGAACAATCTGGTGACCATTGTTTGCTGGTGTGACGGTGCACTGTCAGTGGGCCACACGAGACGGCTTTCATGTGTCGGCTTCTGAAAAGCCACAGTACTTTTTTTTTTTAAAACTAAAACTAAAATATAAAAGTATTACAATTGAGTACTCCAGTAACTGATTTCTTGTGGCGCCCTCCACAAAATTGAAGAAGTTTTCTTTTTTTTTTAAAAATAGCAAACTACGCAGTGGCACCTCGTTCCTTGTAGTTTACACAATTATATGTGGTTGGGTGAGTACATGATTGTATGTGAGTGAGTACACGATTATATATGGTTGAGTGATTACATGATTATATGTGAGTGAGTACACGATTATATGCTGTTGAAGGCTACTTTGTAATACAGAAATACAAGGGAAAAACAGTTCGAGCATGCAATGCCGTAAACCCTTAGTGTTATCGCCTTTGTTTTATCGTCCCGTTGGCCCAGTTCCTGTCTTCATGATCGGCACCGGGCACTTTGAAACTTAAAAGTAAGCCGCAGCACTACTAGAGCTACACAAATTCTTCCTCTCTCGCAACCAAGTCCCGTACTCTCTGTTGTTTAAGGAGTTAAAAAAAAAAAAGCAATGGCACGTCATCTTTCATCACAGCACGTGTTCGAAAAAAGGGGGGGGTTGGTCAACTGAGTGCGAATCGATCAGTTATACACCCCGACTTCAGTGACTCGCTGCAAGATGTTTGGAGGCGTAGCTAGAGACTCAGAAACTCATGATTTCATCAATAAAATAAACGCCATTTTGCCCCCCCCACCACTATTCTGGCACTCGTCGGGACATCAGCCCCACCCCACCCTTAGCAACGCTTTTGATTTTGATTGATGCTGTGAACTGTGGCGGCCATTAATAATTCTCGCCTTAACGGTCAGGAAGAAAAACATTAGCCACTGTGGGGAGTTGGGGGGGGGGGCATACAAATTGATAGTTCATTGGGAGTATTATTTCAGTGTATCGAAGTAACGGCCCATTGTATCCCAAAATTAACATTCTAGGTCAGAAGCTCCCAACATTTTTGTGTGCACACGTGCGCAATACGAGTACGAGTGTCATATCTAAAAAAAAAAAAAAAAAACAACAACTAAAGTTGTTGCACGAGTGTCAAAACTAAAAAAAAAAAAAAAAAAAACAACAACTAAAGTTGTTGCACCCAGCTAGGTCTCAAGTCTAAACTCTTGGTGTCCTAGTAGAAGGATACAGTCACAGTTCCCAGGTGGGCCTAAAGACTTGGTGTCCAGGTTTAAGGACAATGACACGGTTCCCAGGCAGGTCTACATACTTGGTGTCCAGGGAGAAGATTAAACACATAGTTCCCAGGCAGGTCTACATACTTGGTGTCCAGGGAGAAGATTAAACACATAGTTCCCAGGTAGGTCTACATACTTGGTGTCCAGGTAAAAAAGATAACGCACAAATATTGTTTTCCCATTTTAAAAGACATTTTTCTAATCACATTTCCATTTTTTCTTGTCAAGCGTATTTTTTTCTTTTTAATGACACACGTGCCCCTCTTGGTCGGTCGATTCAATCTCCGTCGTGCTGACCCGTAAGGTCACATCTGAGTTGATCATACAGAGTTCAAGCTCCGGTCAGCTGATTCGAGGCAAAGAGGGGGGGGGGTTTGAGAGGTAAGAAAAGATGCTTAAAAACCCTATAACAGCAGCAATAACAGCAGCAACAACAACAGCAACAATAACAGCAACAACAAAAGCAACACTACGCGGTCGCTAACAATAGCCATCGGTCCTAACTCTAGGATTTTGGAGTGGAGGAAGGTGTTGGTGGTTTGGGGGGGGGGGGGGGTGGAATTTGGGAATTAAGATTCTTATCAAGCAGTTGTTAAATTCTACTTTTTTAGTTTTCGCTGCGTTAAGAGCTAAGACAATATACCGGGGATTTTGTAATCATCCAGAAAATTCTTCAATTTATTTGAATAATTTACAGATTACAATTCTCATGCTAACAAGTAGGGGAAAAAAAAAGAAGACCTTATTTCGAAGATGGGTTTAAACGCACTAAAAAGTAGAAACTAATTTTCTTAAATTTGCTTTAAAATCTTCATAACACAAAAATAAAAAAAAAATCTGTGCAGAAAATATTTTCAAAAATTAGAAGACAAAAAGAACACAAAGAAAATATTTAAATGTGAGCTTCTTCTGTATTTAATAATTTAACTTGGGACCTTTGGCTTCATGGCGTGGTTCACTACCGTTCTGAACACACTTTCACGATATAGTGCGTTCAATTTCATCGTTATCGTAAGAAAGTCATTTTAAAATATATAATTTTTAATGCGCACATTTATCAGTTAATTCACGGTGATAGGTGTGCTGTCAATGCACCGTAAAAGATTTTGTGCCCAGGCAGGGTGAAATATTTGGTGCCCAGAAAGGGGTAAAGATTTGATGACCAGACATGGGGAAGGTCACAGTGCCCAGGGAAGGACAGATATGTTTTGAAAGTCGCGGTGCCCATGTAGCGGTAAAAATATGGTACCCATGGCAGGTAGG
Organism: Lymnaea stagnalis; assembly: GCA_964033795.1. NCBI lineage: Eukaryota > Metazoa > Mollusca > Gastropoda > Lymnaeidae > Lymnaea > Lymnaea stagnalis. Next base: position 462,631 of record CAXITT010000166.1, on the reverse strand, counting down.
AGCAAAGATTAACTGCCTAGTTTGGAGGAAAGATTCGATGCCCAGGTGTTCCTACAGATTTTGTTTTTCTAAGATATTCTATAGTTAAAACGGAAACCTGAACACCCTACCACTTGCAGTTATGATATACCGTACAATAATAAAATAAAGTCTGCCCTGACATCAAGAACGTCTTGCACTGACATCAAGCATGTCTGCCCTGTCATCAAACACGTCTACCCTGACATCAATAGCGTCTGCCCTGACATCAAGCACGTCTTGCATTGACAGGAAGCATGTCTTGCACTGACATCAAGCACGACTACCCTGGCATCAATCACGTCTTACACTGACATCAAGCACGGCTTGCCCTGACATCAATCACGTCTTACACTGACATCAAGCACGGCTTGCCCTGACATCAATAACGTCTGCCCTGACATCACGCATGGCTTGCCCTGACATCAAGAACGAAACAGCTTTTTTTGAGTTTTTTTAAACGTCAGTGTTGGCACCAGTACAATGCAGCGGACGGAAAGTGAGTGAGCGAGAGTTCTAAATCACATCTCTCGTGAAAGAACAGTTTAGTTCCATGGAGAGATAAGTCTTTTCTCCCCCTTCTTTTCCCTTTCTCTTTTTTTGTTCCCTTTTAAAATTTAAATACTTTATTTATGAGCTCAGGAAGCGAAAATAATTCTTTCAAAATCTCAAGGGGTTGATTGGTGGAAAAAAAGCAAATTAATGCTAATGTTATATTTTTAAAACACAAACTACCTTTAGAAATCAATGAAAATCGAGTAAATTAGAAAGTTGAAATATAAAGAACCATAATGTTAGGGGTCTATGTTGATTTCTATGCATTTTAGAATTTCGACCTGGTGAGAAAGATGCACTGCATTCGCACGTCCCGTGAGGTAAGTGCACACCAGACCCCACTTAGTGCATATAATTTACAGTAATACCTCGCTAATTCGCATTTCCTTTCCTCACTCCTTCGCGGGTTTTAGCCTAGGATACGTTCTGCGGATTTTTCGCTATTTCGCAGGATTTTTGCGGTATACGGTATACGCATTTTTTTACATATTATTTTGTGTGTGTCGTAAAATAAGATTTTGATTATTTTTATAGCCTAAAAGATTGAAATGATATAAATGATAACAGCAATGAAAGGTGTGAAGAAGGTTTATGAGAGATTGCAAATATATACAAATCCTACTTTCGAATTTCTCGGCGAAGAGAGAGAGACAGAGAGAGAGAGAGAGAGAGAGAGAGAGTGAGAGAGAGAGAGAGAGAGAGAGAGAGAGAGAGAGAGAGTGAGAGAGAGAGAGAGAGAGAGAGAGAGAGAGAGAGAGAGAGAGAGAGAGAGAGAGAGAGAGAGAGAGAGAGAGAGAGAGAGAGAGAGTAGAGAGAGAAGAAAAGAAAGAAAAAGAGAGAGAGAGAGAGAGAGAGAGAGAGAGAGAGAGAGAGAGAGAGAGAGAGAGAGAGAGAGAGAGGGTTCTTGGTACTAAACCCCCACGATATTCAAGGTATTACTGTATGCCATATACCTGGTGTTGAGTGCAAGGTCCAATAGATGTTTGGCACTATGTAAAATGGGGACGAGCGAGTTCTACTCTCCATCTGTGATTGGAAAATTTCAATTGGATGACTTGAAGTAAGTTAGAGGATACGAATGTTCTAAACAACACGTCGTCTCTGTGGCAGGCAATAACAAGTCTCAAGTAATGTAAGTAAATTAAAATAAGATTAGATTATTTTAGCATTATTACGATGTGCAGATTCATTTTATATTTTTTTTTTAAAATTACCATAAATAAAAACAAAATGTAAAAAAAAAAGGATTTATTTATTTTGCACTTTTAACATAGGATATGTTTTAACTTATTAAGACAATTTTTTCACCAAAAAAAAAATAAATAAATAAAAAAATAATAATAAAAAAATAAAATAAAATAGTTAACATTAAATCACTACGTTATTGAATTTACCGTTTAAAATAAATAATTAAAACTTATTTATATATTTTAATTTTCTTGTTTTTTTTTTTAAAAAAAGGAATTTTAAATTTCGTTTCAAATTAATATTTTGTGATATAAAATGGCTTTAAAAAAGTGGTCATCATCATCTAGAGGTAATTTGATGGATGTTTAGAAATATTTCCCTAACATTACATTTAGGGATTCATTCTATTCGTTATCCACAAGTAAGATCGAAGTCACACAACTTGGTTTTTTTTTTTAATGTAATAAATTCAAAACAATGGCCCCATATGGATTTCTATGTAACTGTAAATTTGTGATAGCCCCATTAAATTTCCAACTGTATCCAAGTAGGCCTGTGGACGCCGTGGTCAATGGATCAAAATGAAAATACCGGCACATAAAAATCGAATCCTTGTGCAGGCCTAAGAATAATCATTAGGGACGCTATTCACATGCAGAGTTCTTCCCGTACAGATTTAGTGACACACAATGAGGTTGTCTTCAGAGCTCTTCCGGTACAGATTTAGTGACACACAATGAGGTTGGCTTCAGAGCTCTTCCGGTACAGATTTAGTGACACACAATGAGATTTTCTTCAGAGCTCTTCCGGTACAGATTTAGTGACACACAATGAGATTGTCTTCAGAGCTCTTCCGGTACATATTTAGTGACACACAATGAGGTTGTCTTCAGAGCTCTTCCGGTACATATTTAGTGACACACACTGAGGTTGTCTTCAGAGCTCTTCCGGTACATATTTAGTGACACACAATCAGGTTGTCTTCAGAGCTCTTCCGGTACAGATTTAGTGACACACAATGAGGTTTTCTTCAGAGCTCTTCCGGTACAGATTTAGTGACACACAATGAGGTTGTCTTCAGAGCTCTTCCGGTACAGATTTAGTGACACACAATGAGGTTTTCTTCAGAGCTCTTCCGGTACAGATTTAGTGACACACAATGAGGTTATCTTCAGAGCTCTTCCGGTACAGATTTAGTGACACACAATGAGGTTGTCTTCAGAGCTCTTCCGGTACAGATTTAGTGACACACAATGAGGTTGTCTTCATTCAAAAATTCTAAATTTAGCCCATTTGTGATTACGATTTTAAAGCAGGCCCTCATACCCAACAATAATCCTATCAAATCTATACACAAAACAAAGCTCAACGCCCTGAGGAGCCTTTATCGATAGGTAACGATTAGTGACCCGCATATGGCTTTTTCCGGGTCAGCAGACGACCCAAAGACTCAGTGATACAATGGAAAGCACCAATATCGACTATGGAATACATTAGCAAGTCACATTATCCTGCTTTTGTCGAGATGCGGACGTATTTAAATTTGGCCACAGTCACAGCAAAAGTCACAGCCAAAGCCACAGTCACAGCCACAGTCACAGACACAGTCACAGCCACAGTCACAGCCACAGCCACAGTCACAGCCACAGCCACAGCCACAGTCACAGCCACAGTCACAGCCACAGTCACAGCCACAGCCACAGTCACAGCCAAAGCCACAGTCACAGCCACAGTCACAGCCACAGCCACACACACACTCTGCCACAGACACAGAAAAAGTCACAGCCAAAGCCACAGTCACAGCCACAGTCACAGACACAGTCACAGCCACAGTCACAGCCACAGCCAGAGTCACAGCCACAGCCACAGCCACAGTCACAGCCACAGTCACAGCCACAGTCATAGCCACAGCCAGAGTCACAGCCAAAGCCACAGTCACAGCCTCAGTCACAGCCACAGTCACAGTCACACTCACAGCTACAGTAACAGCTACAGTCATAGCCCCAGCCACAGCCACATTCACAGCCACAGTCAAAGCCACAGTCGCAGGCACAGTCACAGCCACAGTCACAGCCACAGTCACAGCAATAGTCACAGCCACAGTCACAGCCACAGCAAACGTCACAGCAAACGTCACAGCAAACGCCAGAGCCACAGTCAAAGCCACAGTCACAGCCACAGTGAGCAACAAATAGAATCACGAGAAACAGTAGTTGACAATAACAAAAATAATTAACGATTAACTCTGATATTTTTTTCGCACTTTAAGTTACAATGATAATTACGCACTTTGAACACAACAAACCTCTGTGTTTAAAAAGCAACATCAGCTGATACTTTTAAAAAGGGGGGGGGGACATGATTCGCATGGGCATTAATCCATTATGATGGGGAGCAGCCAGTCGGAACACATTGAGATTGTGTATTTTTTGGGTTTTTTTTTCACCTGGCCCTTGGCTATTTATCTATCAAACACATTTGAATGGACACTTGCTTTGTAATGGGGAGGGCTGTGCTTGAAGTTCAAATGTGTTTTTTATTTTTTTAAATATTTTTTTTTATAGCAAAAACCACACACACTGAAACAAAAAAAAAGTATAATTTCAAAATTATTTTTGTAATCTATTGACAATATTATAGCCTTCCTAGGGATAGACCAAACCACCGAGAAGCATCACATTCACTGAGACACATGATCTTTAAAATCCTAATGAAATATTATAATGATAACCTTAACACAGTGGCGAGCCTAGGGGTGCAAAGTTGGAGTGACAACCCCTGGGCTCCCATCTACCATGACGTAAATGATGTATGTGAATGTGAAAGCGGGCCCGGCATGAAATCAAATTGCGACACTGCTTTAAGATGAACTACGAACGTGCACACTAAGAAATATGGTAGGCGCTGGCTTAGGGTTCCACAAAGGTCCAAGCAGTACGTGCCCCCTCCCCCCTCCCCCCAACCTCACACACACCACACACACAGACTTTACCATAATAACTCATATGATTTATAATAACCAATACAATTATTTACCTAAATAAATAAATAAATAGATAGATAGATAGATAGATAGATCGATAGATAGATCGATAGATAGATAGATAGATATAATAACTCATAATAACCAATACAATTATTGGAATGTCCCACCACTTAGCCTGTATATTGTCCATAAATCATTATGCCCCCATATCTTGCCCGGATTGTCGAAATCGTCGTTCGTGACGTCCATCATCAAGCTTGGGGCGTTGAATACTATTTCAAAGAACGATGATATCCTAACATCTGTTTTAATCCTCACTCGTATGGTTCCGGTGTATAGATACTTTTTCTGGTGCCGCGGGCTGGATTAAATTCGGAGCCCCTTTTCAAGTGTATAATCATAAAAATTTGAGCAAGAAAAAAAAATTGGGGATAAGGTCATTAGTTTATGACATAAAAACAAACAATGAACGATAATATTGTTTCTCTTAACTTGTATCTGGATGATATGAGCAATCAGCCTACCGTGGGCAGTATGAACCATCAGCCTACCTTGGGAATTATGAACAGTCAGCCTACCTTGGGAATTATGAACAGTCAGCCTACCTTGGGAATCATGAACAATCAGCCTACCTTGGGAATTATGAACAATGAGCCTACCTTGGGAATTATGAACAATCAGCCTATCGTGGGCAGCATGAACAGTTAGCCTACCGTGGGAAGCATGAACAGTTAGCCTACCGTGGGCAGCATGAACAGTTAGCCTATCGTGGGCAGCATGAACAGTTAGCCTACCGTGGGCAGCATGAACAGTCAGCCTACCTTGGGCAGCATGAACAGTTAGCCTACCGTGGGCAGCATGAGCAGTTAGCCTACCGTGGGCAGCATGAGCAGTTAGCCTACCGTGGGCAGCATGAGCAGTTAGCCTACCAACGACATGTTATTTTCCCTAGCCTTTACATCATCAAATCTTTTTATTGCACTTTCTATTTTTTCCTCCATGGCGCCAACTTGCAATGGTTTTCCTTTTTTGGAAGATCGTTGATGGCGCTCTAAGAACATGGCTCCCAGGCATCAAGCATGCCCACGGATTACCTGGAACCGTAGCCAAAATTGTGCAGATAAACCTCAAAAGACGGAAGTCGCCAGTCACAGACCACCCGCTGCTTTTGTGGGAAGAGACAAAAATGGAAAAAAAAAAGCTTATATGAATCGATACCAGTGATAATATCAAATGCCATCAAATGTCAGAATCATTGATCAAAGTCCTTTTGTCATTGTGGTTAATGCTCTGAATCCTTTACAACGTGGGTTTTCGGAATATGTGACAATGGCTTGAGATGGTTTATCTTCTTTTTTTTTTTTGATTGGTTGATATCGTATCGTTTTGATTGGTTGATATATTATCGTTTCGATTGGTTGATATGTCATCGCATTGAATGGCCTGACATGGTATCCAATATTCATGAAAAGATGAAAAGGTTAGTAGACGTGATAATCATGACTTCTAAATTTGAACGGTTTAGAGTATTTGGAGTTTGGTCAAATGTTGTTTTTTAAAAGAAAAATCACAGGTTTGAATCCGACGAAGATCTTTTGGAGGTAAATGAGTCTACACAGCTATGGGGAAATAAAGTTATTACAAATCAATAATAAATGCATAAATAATGGTAATAATACATTATTTGCTACATGGCAATGATATTCCTGCGGCTTATCAGGTAAAACAAAATAGAACCATAATCGGACTGTAGCCCTATCGGCCGATATCAGATGCGACGATGTGTGCTTTGAGCACTGGCAATTTGCACGGTTGATCTCTAAACAAACCAGCCGACGACCGAGCAGCTTGGAGGCTAATGGATCTGTCTGATGTGTCCACGACGGGTAATTTGGGTTGGACATAAATGCATGCATTGTGTGTGGGGTGTGTGTGTGTGTGTGTGTGTGTGTGTGTGTGTTGGGGGGGTCTATTGGTTAGTAATGCCGGTAATTTAGACATTGTGGGAATTATTATTATTGTTTACAGGTAATGCCACCGTAAATTTGGACGTTGTGTGACTTGTTCAAGTGTTGTGTCCTGTCAACCGCGTCTGTTGAGAAAGGTCGACAATAAATAATTGATGAAGAAGTTAGAAAACATGGCATTAAATTTGTTGATGGTTATCGATGGTTATCTATCAGATAACTTTGTTGGCGGCTGTGTTGTAATGCCATACACATTTTTAAGATAAATTCTAAACTTTCAAAGTAAAACTAAACCGTGTTTTGAAGTTTACGATTTACGATGATATTTTTTTTTTCATTTCTAAGATCGGAAAACGTCACAACGCATTACGTAATGTTACTATTTAGACATTTTATTCATTAAAAAAAGCCAAAAAAACTCCACTTTTATTATTTTATATTTATATATATATATATATATATATATATATATATATATATATATATATATATATATATAAGAGAGTAACAATTTGTTTTGTGAAATCTTTCTAAAACTAAAGTTATAAACTTTTTCGTCTTGGCTAAGGCTCATATTAACGAAAGCCTGTTGAGAGCTTAGCCAAACGGAGTACCAGGATGTTGTACTAATATCTTATTGAGATTGGCCAGACTGTACGCCCGGATGTTCTATTAATAGATTTGTGCCATTAAATGACAACCCTACTGGATGCATTTTGAAGAAAAGAATATATTTGTGAATGCAAGGAAAGGACTGGAGCTTTGTTTTAATTAGAAAATAATGGAACAACCTTGAAGTATAAAGACAGGACAATAAAAGAAGAACGTTTCGGCTTAGAGCCTTCCTCAGCAGACGGGACAAAATGAAGAAACAATAAGAAATATAAAGTCGTTTTTTTTTAAAAACGTAACTGTTCGCCATCATAATTTTTCCCGGAAGTTGTTTTAATTAGGTCACATAGGGTTGTGTCCTTGCATGATTTGGAGTAGGCCTCATGTATTTAATTAACTTAAAGTAATTCATTGAAACGTTTTAAATTTAAGTTCCAGTGGTTAATAATATTGTTCATCAGCAAACACAATTAATGACAAAAAATATTTAACACAGCATGTGACAAAAAAAATCATTGAGGTTTACATTACTATATTGAATTATAGATTCCATTATATTCCCAATATACTTAAAATGCTACCAAGTCTTATCTTTTTAAGACAGATGTATTACATATTTAACGCATGTGTTTGTCTGGACACACTGAGTGAAAGCCGATTAGTTGTTAGGATGTGCGTCTCTGGACACATTGATTCAAACCGATTACCTGTTAGAATGTGCGTGTCTGGACACATTGATTCAAACCCGATTGGTTGTTGGGATGTGCGTCTGCGGGACGTGTCGTCTGCTTCATTTGATAAGTGCATCGACCTGCTCCAGACGTGACAAACCTAAGCTCTCGAGATCTCGGGTAGATGAGATTAAACACGGCTACTGGATGGCCTAAGAAGATCAGAGATTGATTAAAAATTCAAACAAACATACATTTTAAGTTTATGGGCTTTTATCAGAATGAAATCCAAACTAATCACTCGACTACATTGAGTAGCTTAGTCCAGTGGCGGTACTAAGGTGAGGTGCCATTCGGTGCAGTCAACGCATGGAGTTGCCCCCTCCCCAAGGTTTTCCCCGATGACCATCTGGGGGGCACCCATCTCTAGTGGCACATATTTCTCGTGGCACCCATTTCTGGGGGCAAAAATTTCTGTTGACGCCCATTTCTGGTGGCAACCATTTCTGGTGGCAACGATTTCTGCTAAATCCCATTTCTGGTGGCAACCATTTCTGGTGGCAACGATTTCAGCTAAATCCCATTTCTGGGGGCAACCATTTCTGGTGGCAACGATTTCTGCTAAATCCCATTTCTGGTGGCAACCATTTCTGGTGGCAACGATTTCTGCTAAATCCCATTTCTGGGGGCAACCATTTCTGGTGGCAACGATTTCTGCTAAATCCCATTTCTGGGGGCAACCATTTCTGGTGGCAACGATTTCTGCTAAATCCCATTTCTGGGGGCAACCATTTCTGGTGGCAACGATTTCTGCTAAATCCCATTTCTGGGGGCAACCATTTCTGGTGGCAACGATTTCTGCTAAATCCCATTTCTGGGGGCAACTATTTCTGGTGGCAACGATTTCTGCTAAATCCCATTTCTGGGGGCAACTATTTCTGGTGGCAACGATTTCTGCTAAATCCCATTTCTGGGGGCAACCATTTCTGGTGGCAACGATTTCTGCTAAATCCCATTTCTGGGGGCAACCATTTCTGGTGGCAACGATTTCTGCTAAATCCCATTTCTGGGGGCAATCATTTCTGGGGGCAACCATTTTTGCTAAATCGCATTTCTGGTGGCACCTTGCTCTTGTATTTAATTAGAATATTTCGAGCCAACTCAGTCGACTTTGTATTTTGTCTTTGGTCTCCACCTTCCGAATGTGACCCCAAAATGCGGTCCGCGCCCGCAACTCATCCATTGACTCTAGCCCCATGAACATCTTCTTTTCGGATATCCACAGTTTCCTCTTTACTTTACTTTCTGGCGAATACTAATTAAAATACCAGCCAGTGGCGACAACCAACTACATGGCCACAACAAGATACTTTTAGGATTATCTCAGCACGTCACCGGTCCCCGTTAGGATTATCTCAGCACGTTACCCGGCCCCCGTTAGGAGTATCTCAGCATATCACCCGGTCCCTGCTAGGATTATCTCAGCATATCACCCGGTCCCCCGTTAGGATTATCTCAGCGTGTTACCCGGCCTCCGTTAGGATTATATCAGCACGTCACCCGGCCCCCGTTAGGATTATATCAGCACGTCACCCGGCCCCCGTTAGGATTATCTCAGTATGTCACCCGGCCCCCGTTAGGATTATCTCAGTATGTCACCCGGCCCCCGTTAGGATTATCTCAGTATGTCACCCGGCCCCCGTTAGGATTATCTCAGTATGTCACCCGGCCCCCGTTAGGAGTATCTCAGCATATCACCCGGTCCCCGTTTTATCTCAGTATGTCACCCGGCCCCCGTTAGGATTATCCCAGTATTTCACCCGGCCCCCGTTAGGATTATCTCAGTATGTCACCCGGCCCCCGTTAGGATTATCTCAGTATGTCACCCGGCCCCCGTTAGGAGTATCTCAGCATATCACCCGGTCCCCGTTAGGAGTGTCTCAGCATATGCCCCGGTCCCACGTTAGGATTATCTCAACATATCACCCGGTCCTCCGTTAGGATTATCTCGTCACAACCCTCTGTCCCGTGGTTCACATTTTGTACACGACTGGGATCTCATCAAGTATTTATGACATGTTAACATCTTGATTCCATCAGACGCCACACGAACTACTGATCCATAAATAAGCGAGGGGATGCCAGGGACGTATTTTAGTATGTGGAGTTCTCTCTTTGGTCTAGAGGTGACGTTCTACTCGTTCTACATCCAGTTCTGTTTAAGGTTCATACAGAGAGAGAACATATACTTTGTTGGTATCTTTTTACACTTTGTAGGTCATTAATTAAATATAGTCTATATGTTACTAAAATACGAAAAAAGACATTATGAAATACGTTTCTAGAAATAATCATCCGTTATCTTTTTTCTAAAATATTTCAGAATGCATTTGTCGTATTTTAGTAAAAAAAAATTTACGAAGATGCGATCTTAGTTTTTTTGTTTTTTTTTAAAGCCAGCAAGTGTTTTTGTTGGTGGAAATTTTAAAAGCTTAGCACAGCGCCCCCCCCTTCCCCAATCACCCCCCCCCCTCACACAAACGTTGTGTTAACGTTATAATCAGTTATAGATTAAAAAGAAAATAATTACATCGATAAAAATAACACGGCGGCCAATGAAAGAATTTTTTTTTGTCCACTAATCATTGCAAGTATTTAAAAGAGAAAATTATATTTAAAAAAAAAAAAAACCAAAGAAAAAAAACCAACGTAATAATCGATTACAAAATGTTTTCTCAAAGCACGAATCTATGAAAGTATCGATCTTTCCCTTAGTCGGTCTGAATGATGTTTCGCGGACCGTCTCCTAGACATGTTTTCATCATAGGTCACGTGCGTAGTGTCTCAGTCGTATGAATACACGAACTACTTTAAGATCCGAACAGAACATTTAAAAAAAAAGCGACATAACCGTATGTTTTGAGGAATTATTTGAAATCCTTTAGAACAAAAAAACCCAATTACTTTCACGATGTATATATATGAAAATATACATATATAAAACTGAGTAAGTGTTTTTAAATAAACACAAGACTATTAGCCCCACAGCAGAGGCGTAGCGAGGGTGTTTGGCGCCCGGGGGACAAGATGCATTTTAAAGAACCCCACTTTTCTTTTTTTCAGCTCTCAAACCCATTATTTTTACCAATAATATAATATCAAGGCACCTTTTGGCGCCCCTACCTAGCTTGCGCCCGGGGACATCTGTCCCCCCCTCGCTACGCCTCTGCCCCACAGTTATCAAAACAATTAGTCACTGATGACATCATATAATGCTTGTACTTTATTAAAAGTGACTCACTCTAGAACAGAAATATTAAAAAAACAATATGATGTATCCTAGTGGGTTTTTTAAAATATTGAAAATGTTTCAAGAAGTAAGTGACTCGGTGTCTTTTCCAGTGTTAACTTCAAAGTGCAGACCGTTTTCAGAAGTTCACTAACCATTTTAATCTTGCGTTGACAATCTGACATTTTCCATATAGAAATGTACTCTGTTCGATGAAGACACGGGTACTTCCATATATATATATATATATATATATATATATATATATATATATATATATATATATATATATATATATATATAAAGACGTGTTTAAAAAAACAATTAAATAATAATAATAATAAAGTTCATTTCAAAAACACGCTTCATCCCCAAAGGCTCGAAGCGCGGTACCACATTTAAAACAAACGCAACACTACAAAAACTAATTACTAGCATACAATTGCAAAGTCTTTCTAGCCATTTCAACCCCAAGCACATACGCTACAATGAACGAGCAAGTGCACAAACACTTCTTTTATTTTGGTAATGAAAAGCAATTAAAATTGTATGCACATGCTAATCATGTTGAACACAATTTTGTCATTTCTGACACCACTTCATTATTAAAAAAAAAATTCTTGATCAGTTGACTTTACACTTAGAGCCCTTACTCAACGGTGTAGCTATGTTCAGTGCCACGAGTGGGAGGGGGGAGGGTAAACAATTTTTTCGCCCCCTTCCTTGAAAACAGTTCTGCAAGTTGCTGAAAAGGCCACCACCCCTTTAAAAAAAAAAGGCCCCCCCCCCCGGGGGGGGGGGGGCAGACCGCCGCTCCGCATCTCCTCCCGACGCCAATGACCCCACTCTTGAACAGAGGTGATGAGATGTTTTTGTGCAGTTCATTAATTATTGGATAGGTTAGTCACGTGAATGAATGACAAACTTGCAGTGGCCGATGTATGTTAACATTGTCTGGCAAGTGGGATGGTGTACGTTTGGGTGTACGTGTGGGTGTACGTGTGTGTTTATGTGTGGGTGTATGTGTGGGTGTGGACGTTTTGATACAAGAGCCCCTCAATACGCGTATTTAACTAACTAATTGAACTTTTTAAAAAAGTTACGAATCAAATAGAAATACAAAATGAACTTTTGTTTATAAATTTTCCTAAACAATAGATAATAAGGAAAGAATTTAATTTTTTTTAAATTTCTTATTTTTACAGGTCAGGTGTTCAGTGCAGAAAGGCGGTGTACAGGACTGATTCAAGTACTCAGTGCAGAAAGGCGGTGTACAGGACTGATTCAAGTGTTCAGTNTTTGTTTATAAATTTTCCTAAACAATAGATAATAAGGAAAGAATTTAATTTTTTTTAAATTTCTTATTTTTACAGGTCAGGTGTTCAGTGCAGAAAGGCGGTGTACAGGACTGATTCAAGTACTCAGTGCAGAAAGGCGGTGTACAGGACTGATTCAAGTGTTCAGTTCAGAAAGGCGGTGTACAGGACTGATTCAAGTGTTCAGTGCAGAAAGGCGGTGTACAGGACTGATTCAAGTGTTCAGTGCAGAAAGGCGGTGTACAGGACTGATTCAAGTGTTCAGTGCAGAAAGGCGGTGTACAGGACTGATTCAAGTACTCAGTGCAGAAAGGCGGTGTACAGGACTGATTCAAGTACTCAGTGCAGAAAGGCGGTGTACAGGACTGATTCAAGTACTCAGTGCAGAAAGGCGGTGTACAGGACTGATTCAAGTACTCAGTTCAGAAAGGCGGTGTACAGGACTGATTCAAGTACTCAGTGCAGAAAGGCGGTGTACAGGACTGATTCAAGTGTTCAGTGCAGAAAGGCGGTGTACAGGACTGATTCAAGTGTTCAGTTCAGAAAGGCGGTGTACAGGACTGATTCAAGTGTTCAGTGCAGAAAGGCGGTGTACAGGACTGATTCAAGTACTCGGTGCAGAAAGGCGGTGTACAGGACTACGGGTGAAAAAACGAAGAGTCTATATATGCACTGCAAGAATTTCCGAAACGAAATAGTTTTGAAAAAAGAACTTTACAGAAGACTTCACAGTTACTCAGCTTTAAAGTTAACACCTTTTTTTTTTTTAAAGAAATAAAATTGGATTGACGAAGAGCTTAAAAAAATCACGACCTTGACATTTTAAAAAAAAAAAAAAAGGATTAAAAAAATAAATAACTTAACAATACGAAAATCAGTTTTTTTTTAAAATTAGTAGTTCAAATTTCTATGTTTCTTTATTGGCGCTGAAAGATGGCTCGCTCACAGAAAATATGGGATTGGATTACTTTGATGTTAGTTTTAAAAAATGTGAACTATTCTTATTCAGATTCGCGAAAGGGCCAAATGGTGACGCTATATATAGCCCAAGAGGGTAAGTGAAATTGTTACAAAGTTTTTTTACATTCTATTTATAAACATATTATGCCACCTGTGAAGGCAGACTCGGCTGAGGTCGATGGTGGAAGTCTGGTTGGGGGGGGGGGGATAAAAACTTGAGTTTACCTAGATTGGGGCCAACAACCCCCAAGGTGGAAGTGTGGTTGGGGGGGGGGGAGAAAACCTTGAGTTTACCTAGATGGGTGCCAACAGCCCCCAAGTGACGCCTCTGTTTAAAATCATCTAACTCAACCGTCGCTGGGGAGGGGCGTGTGTCTATTTCTCACTGCCAACAAAATCTACATATTCTGTGTATAATAATTATTCTAAACATTTACTAAAAGAAGTAACATATCAAAGATACTTCTAAACATTTGCTAAAATAAGTAACGTTTCAAAGATACTTCTAAACATTTGCTAAAATAAGTAACGTTTCAAAGATACTTCTAAACATTTGCTAAAATAAGTAACGTTTCAAAGATACTTCTAAACATTTGCTAAAATAAGTAACATTTCAAAGATACTTCTAAACATTTGCTAAAATAAGTAACATTTCAAAGATACTTCTAAACATTTGCTAAAATAAGTAACATTTCAAAGATACTTCTAAACATTTGCTAAAATAAGTAACGTTTCAAAGATACTTCTAAACATTTGCTGAAAAAAGAAACATTCGAAAGATAGTTCAAGTCCTAATTCATTCTTTGATTTTTACCATCCAGACATAACCATTCCTTATAAGAAAATAGGTTTGTTAAATGATATAATATTCTATTTACTGCTCAACACAGTAAAGTAGATTATACATTAATATCAACAGAGTAATACTTGTACTGAAAACAGTAAGACTCATAATTTGTTATGGGATTTCAAATACAAAATTTGAAGCGTAGACAAGTCGACAAGTGAATTTATCGCATGAATTACAAAAATCAGCATCTATAGATTACATTAAATTATAAATGTATGACGAAAAACTCTTAATGTAAGAAGAGATTGCAACCTCTTGATGTAAGACTAACTAAAAATGGAAATATAATTATTTGTCACTTGATTTCTCACTTCCAATATGGCTGCTTTGCGTACTGTTCCGTTTTTTTTGTTTTGTTTTTGTTCTTCTTTATTTTTGCCTCTTCCAACGTACTAATGCGTGATCTAAGTTAACATTAAGATGAATTTCTCACAAAGTTTCAGTCTCATTGGTTCAAACACAATCTCATCTGATCTGTTAATGTTTAATGCAAACCACCCGATGTCTGCTTATGTTCCCCACCCCCAACCCTTCTACTCCTGACACGTCCATCAGGGGTCAAGATCAACGCGGCCGCCGTGCAGTACACTCTCATCACCACACCGATGACTTGGAGCGACGCCCAGGCGCACTGTGTGAGGTTGTACGGCGGCACCTTGGCCAGGCTTGATGAGGCTGAGATCGTGACGCAAATATTCAAAGTGCCAGGTTCTCCGTGAGTATTTTTCAGTATCTGTACTATTAGAAACTTGGGCATGTAACACGGGGAACAATATAAACAACAACAATAAAAAAAAAAACACGAACTAAGTCCAACGGGATTTTACACCTTTGTATCAAGTGATGTTTGAAAAAAATCGTTAAAAAAATAACATAATTAGGAAAGATTACACGTGAAATCGTGTGAGAGGGATCAGAA
Organism: Lymnaea stagnalis; assembly: GCA_964033795.1. Taxonomy (NCBI): domain Eukaryota; kingdom Metazoa; phylum Mollusca; class Gastropoda; family Lymnaeidae; genus Lymnaea; species Lymnaea stagnalis. The sequence goes on along the minus strand of CAXITT010000166.1, from coordinate 447,300 downwards.
AGTGGTTGATGTAAGTAGATCAGAAAGTGGTTGATGTAAGTAGATCAGGAACTGGTTGATGTAAGTAGATCAGAAAGTGGTTGATGTAAGTAGATCAGAAAGTGGTTGATGTAAGTGGATCAGGAAGTGGTCGGTGTAGATAGATCAGGAAGTGGTTTGTATGGGTAGATCAGGAAGTGGTTGGTGTAGGTAGGTCAGGAAGTGGTTGGTGTAGGTAGGTCAGGAAGTGGTTGGTGTAATTAGATCAGGAAGTGGTTGGTGTATGTTGAACAGGAAGTGCTTGGTGTAGGTAGCTCAGAAAGTGGTTGGTGTAGGTAGCCAAGGAAGTGGTTGATGTTTGTTGAACAGGAAGACACTGACGGTTTTTACTTTACAGGAACAAATTCTGGGTTGGCTTGTACTGCGCTGACGATAATTGCAAGGATGTTTTGTGGTCGGACGGCGATCCGTTTATCAAGAGCACTGACATGACTGTCGATACAGGAAGTGGCTCAAAGGCAAGTAGAGGCAACTCATGCAGTTCAATATTTGACGCAGTGCTGTAAACAGATAACACTCGTAAAATCGTAAACCTGGTTATTTTTACGTTTAACTTTGAGATAACGATAACTGAAGTGCTGAATGTTATGTCAACGTTACACCCTGCGCCCGTTAACAGTTTAAATTTAGTTAACCCGCGAACGCTAACTTACCAAGATCATGATAACACTGTTTTTGATATATCATTTCCAAAGAGTTTCCTAATTTGATCACGCTGAATTTTCTATCACGTGATTAGCAGCCATGATTTGAGGTCAAGCCTAGTTTAATAAAAAAATGATATCTTCCGGGTTTTTTTACTTTTAGTTTTGCATTTACCTTAAATTATAATTTTGCGTTTTTTTTTTTTAAATTCGACAAAGAAGGCTTTTGGCCGATACCGTTATCTTGGGTTGTTTTATCAAGTTTATCACGACCCGTTTAATACTTATTTCCTATATTGCGCTTTGGGCTCCCGTGCACGCACATCTTACAAGGAAATTAACCGCAGCTTTCGCCAACGTCGTAAAATGTGATGTGTTATTTATTTCAGGGGAAAATGTACTTTTTCGCCAGCACCGGCGCAGCAACAGAGTTGAAACGTGACGTCGGCTCCGCTGCAAATGCCTTTGTCTGCGAGCACCGAAGCAACGGTAAGTAAAGATCAGCATTCTATAGTTATCCACCCTTAACCACTGCAAAGCCGTGGATTTGTAAGTGTCATTAAAAACAAGCTACATAACCTCATGTGTTATAACATGAACCGTATAGTTGGACATCTAAAATAAGTCTCCTTTTAAGTCTCTTATAACCGGAAGCATAAAACAGGACAGCTAAAAAACGTCTATTTTAACCTAAATGATAAAAGTGCAGCTAAGATAAGTATCTGTTAACCCAGACCATATGAAAGTACAACTAAAAAAAAAATTATCTTTTGATCTAGACCCTGTTACAGGACGACTTAAAATAAGTCTCTTTTTAACCTAAGTGGTATAACATGACATCTAAAAATAAGTCCATTTTAACCTAGACGATTTTAAAGTTCAGCTAAAAACAAGTCTTTTTTTAACCTAGTCGGTCTAACAGCTCTTTTAGATGAGGCTCAAAGTTGTACTACTTTGTCTTCAAAATTGTTTAGGAAGTGTACACCATTAAGGTCTGTTCTGTAACCAGATTTCCACAGATTACATTTTTCTAATTTTGTTTCAAATAAGTAGAAGGAAATACGAAGCTATGGACCTCACAAAAAGGGAGAGCTACAAAACCTTTTGTCACAATTAAACGAGAGTCTTCACTCACTAATTAAAAGGGTTACATCTGTACAATACCTTTTTAATACATTTCAATAACGTCTACTTTTTTACGGATTCGTGCTATTTTTTTCCAGCCTCATACTGTGGCGTCACTTGCTCTGGTGCAGCGAATTGCAATACCACAGGCTACAGTGTGTCGGGCATACGTCAGGATGAATGCAGGACGCTATGTCGGACCAAGAACGGATGCTGGATGTATTGGTTCGATGACAAGCAATGTCTGCTGGGCGTATTGAGCTGTTGGAAAGGTAAGAGTTGGTGATTGTAGCAAACAATGTGACAGGTAAGACCAGGTGTCTCAAAATCGCGGCCAGTGGGCCGTTTGCGGCCCAGACGACGATATTTTGCGGTCCGCGACATGACAGCAAAATTTAGTGTTAATGGGGACCGCGCATTCTCCCCATTCTGATATCTATAACGTGACTCTCCGCGACAGTTTCAGTCGAACCTTATCGACTGGTCTGATTCTGACTGTTATCATGTTAGTATAGGTTTGGACGTTGATTATAACGCTAAAAACCGCTTTAAAAACAACAAACATGGCCAAAGTGCGGTTTTGAAACTTCACCCTGAGACGATTCCAGAATCTCATGGCACGTATTACCATATTATGTGGTAAATTATAGATTTGTTTTTTGTTGACTTTGTACCGCGCTTCGAGCCTTTGGGGATGAAATGGACTTTATTATTATTATTATTATTATATTATAATACGATGGGCACACAATTCTCTTTAATGAGGACAGTCCTTTAGCATCAGTTTAAAAAAAAAAAGATGAAGTCGAGGCTATTTATGTATAATCCGTTTAACCAGATTAACCAGGTTAACCAGGTTCATTGAAGTGGACCTGGACTAAAACAGAACATAGAAGATGCATTTGTTGGTTTTATCATCGAGTCACTGTTAGATTGTTTAAACTACTTTCTTCAGCAAGCCTTCATAGTGGTCCTGGCACTGCGACGGTGGATAGGACCGATACCCAGTCGAGACCACCAGATAGTGCAAGTGTGTCGCGTGAGTATCGTCTGTTATAGTGGGCCTAATATTGAACAAAAAAAAAACAAAACAAACAAAAAACAAAAAAAACAAAAAAAAAAACAAAAAGCAGGGGTGGTGGTATTTAATGTATTGGTTACACTGTCTTTTATGTATATATAAATACTAGCTGAATCCCCGTCGAAATTCCCGGGTGTAATTTAATTATTTAAAAAAAATAAAATAAAATATAATGATATATAATTTATATAATATTTAGTTGTACATTGCATTTGTATTTTGTTGATTAGGAAATAATTACTGAATAATCTCACAACCACCTAAAACTATTTAGCTCAGTAGCCCGAATGTTAATGACCGAATCCACGAGTTTGTATGCGTACCTACATTTTAGGAGGAAAAGTTTAACCTTATATTTTTGAAATGAAAACAAGTGAAACCAGACCGTGACGTGGTAGGATACGTCATATATGGGTTATTAATTATGTTTAAATTTAGCTACTCTCTTTCCCTCATTTGAGAATTGTAACAAACGCATGGCAGAAGGCCAGAAGAGTGAAGGATTTTTTTTTCCTCGCCACCTTTATTACTGCACTTGCTAGTTTCGTTTCTAAAGATGCCAGCTTGGAAAACATTGATAACGCAAATTAATGCAATAACTACTTACACATTGACTTAATCTATCACTGCTTCTGTTCACTGTAAGCCGTCGATAATCAATGAATGCTGCTTCTACCCAACAAAAAAAAAATGTACAGCTCCGACAGCCGCCATCTCAGAGCTAGCCATAACAACTGCCAAATGGGTAGCCGCTGGGACGGGATTCGTCACTGAGCTCCGCGCAGCGACATCGACGGCAACTGGCGGCACACTGGCGGACGCTGCAGCCGCCCGGACCATAACGGTATTCGCTACCCAAACTGTCACTGTCACGGCCAGTCCCGTGGCTCAGCTAGCACCCAGCACGTCGTGTCAGCCTGGCTGCACTGACACCGTCACTTTACACAGGTCAGAGGTCAGAACGAGACTTTGCTGCGGTATTAGTCTCATTTAATTCTTTCAAAGTTCATAATTTATTAATGTTCATTAAAAAAAAAATGTTTAAAATATTATTTCTGAATTAGTAGATAGATTGTTCCGTTAAATAAAAATCATAAAAAATAAATTCAGATCAAAAAAAAAATGTCAGATATATATTTGAAAAAACATTTTTGCCGGAACATTTTTGCCGGAACATTTCACAATTTAAACTTCTCAATCCACACCAATTTGCGTTGTATCTTATAACACCAACACTATCGTTCCTTAGCACGCACTCGTCACAATGTCCGGACGTTGTACACGACAGCGGTCCAAGTTCTGCTCTGATGACATCATTCCTTAATGTCGACACAGTGACGGCGTCTCGTCATGCGATCCCCACGTCAGCACTGGCGCCGGGCAGCGTGATGTTGGCATCGTCGTCGTCGCTCAGGTCAAGGTCAACGGCGACAGTTCACACCGAGGGCCATTCCTCACAATACACGACCTCACCGCTCTCTGATTTAGTGGTGAGTAAATCTCGTCAATGTGATGAAGAACAAAGCTAATCACACGACCAGCGGCGTAGCTAAAGGTTGTTGTCTACCGGTGCGGTAAACTCATGGCGTCACTCCCCCCCCCCCCCCCCCTCATCCCCCCCCCCCAACCTGGATTTTTTCTTTTTATAATAAATCCACATTGTAACAATGACAAGACACATGACCTCACCGCTCTCTGATTTAGTGGTGAGTAAATCTCGTCAATGTGATGAAGAACAAAGCTAATCACACGACCAGCGGCTTAGCTAAAGGTTGTTGTCTACCGGTGCGGTAAACTCATGGCGTCACTCCCCCCCCCCTCCCCCTAATCCCCGACTCCCAAGTTGGATTTTTTCTTGTTAAAATAAGTCCACAGTGTAACAATGACAAGACACATTGATTAAAGATCAGGAGGTAAATGTATTTAAGAAGCTAAGCATGTACTTAGAAGGACCACCCAGTGGTATAAATGGAAAGCTTTATTTCTCAGACGTTAGATAAGTATAGCATCCTGTATCGAAAGTTACCGAATACTTCAATCGGCGTTGAAACATGGTCGAAAAGGTGTTTTTTTCTGACCCAATTGTAGGGTTACCTCATTTCTGACGCATTAACCTTGAAATAGGATTGGTTACATGGGTGGAAAATGTACACGAAAGCGTTTATCCTTTTATGAAATGCGGTTAGACCGAGCAGTATGTGTTCTGTAGTATGCCATTTTTCAATTTGGTGTCGGTACGGTACTCAGCTCCCGCACCCCTTAGCTACGCCACTGGACACGATGATATTATTTACACCTTTAAAGCATTTCTGGAGGACGAACTGGATGTATAAAAAAACCCAAACAATACAGCCACAACTAAAAACAACTGACTTCATTAAAAATATGAAAGCCTCGTTCATTGCTGACAGACGCATAGAGTTGAAAGTTTTAACATACGATAACAAGACAAAATAGTTTAATTAAAAACCAAGACTTACCTTTTTTGGGGTCATTGCAGATGTAGTCAGCAGCTCACAATCGTGTCGGCGCAATCAATCACACAAAATGATGCTTTCAAATCTTGTTTAAACAAAACTCATCCTTGCCTACCACTCTCACAAAACTCACCCTTGCCTACCACACTCACGAAACTCATCCTTGCCTACCACTCTCACAAAACTCACCCTTGCCTACCGCACTCACAAAACTTATCCTTGCCTACCACTCTCACAAAACTGATCCATGCGTACCACTCTCAAAAAACTCATCCTTTCCTACCACTCTCACAAAACTCACCCTTGCCTACCGCACTCACGAAACTCATCCTTGCCTACCACTCTCACAAAACTCACCCTTGCCTACCGCACTCACAAAACTTATCCTTGCCTACCACTCTCACAAAACTTATCCTTGCCTACCACTCTCAAAAAACTCATCCTTTCCTACCACTCTCACAAAACTCATCCTTGCCTTCACACTCACAAAACTCATCCTTGCCTACAACTCTCACAAAACTCACACTTGCCTACCACTCTCACAAAAATCATCCTTGCCTACCTCACTCACAAAACTCATCCTTGCCTACCTCACTCACAAAACTAATCCTTTCCTACCACTCTCACAAAACTCATCCTTGGCTACCACACTCACAATGTGATTACCAAAAAAAAACAAAGATATATTCTTGAAGAATCGCCATATATCTCACAGCTGACCCTAACACTAACAGGGTATTCTCCCCCACTTCTCAACGTATTACCTTCAGACGGGATAAAAATCTATGTGACCTTATGGCTCACAGTCACTTTTGAGTTGATCTCTCTCATATTGGTACTAAACCATCTTGAATAAGCCATTGTAAGGCTTGCTCCTACGTACTTGAAACTGAACGCAATTGATTCCCTCAGGTTGCCCTTAGTTTCAAAGGGGGCTTCACATGGATTAGTTAGCATGTGATCTATGTGATTTTTTCTCGAAGATGCCGCTTCTGTTACATAGGTGAGACGCCGAGACGGCTATCTGATAGGCTCAGTGAACAACCTCGTAATTTAGAACAAAACAATCCATCATTCCCGATCTCATCCCACTTCAACGTAGGTGAACACAAGGGCCACACCAGATTTTTCCGTAGCGACCTTCATTCTTTGCACTTATACACCAGCCAGAATGAGGAATGAAAACAAAATAAATCAAAATTTTCGGTACCATGTCACTATATGAGCAATATGGCATAAATTAAATACTATCATACCAGTGGTCCTCAATTTCCCGCAATTTCTATTCTCATTAATTAAAAAAAAATATTTACTTAAATGTGACTAAAAATCCTTTCAGCTTGGTCGTACGCAACAAGGAATTTGTGGGACTTACGTTTTTTTGGTTTCGAACCACTTAACTTCCGTTTCGAACACGGAGAGGCTTTAGCTCGTAGACAAAAAGCTTCCTTTGAGATCTTCTAACACGTTCGCATTGTGTTATCTTAATGTTTGATGTTTCTTATTGTGTCTTGTCTGCCGCAGAATGCGTTGAGTTGAATCGTTATTTTAACTGCGCTATCTTTTTCATTTCGAGCTCAAACATTCACTTACTTCTCGCGGCCTTGAACGCAGTCCCTCAAATGCAATTAGACGTATTTCAACACACGAGTAACCAACCAGTATACAAATATTAAAAAAATAAATATAATACAAAAATATATTTTAAGATCAAAATCATATAATTTTAAATTCCGCTTGTAATCTTTAAAATGTCATGCCTCCCCAGGTGTCGTTCAGCGCCCCATGGCACGCCCCGAGCTCCTCACTCCCGTTTGCCCGACAGCGCAAGGAGCTCCGCGCCGCCATCGTTGAGAAGCTGACGATCCCCCGGGTTGACCTGTCCAAGACAAGGCGGACCAAGATCAGCGTGCACGACACCCGGCCCGTGGCGACCGTGTCCGGGGCAACCGCTTGCATTTTCTTGGGCTGTTCCGTGGCGGCCATAGTGGCACTGGATGTGCCCGTCTTAGTGAAGCACCTGAAGCACATCCTTCGACGCTGCAAGAGATAGCAGCTGAGGAATCGGCCCTTTTTGTTTTAACATTATTTCTAAAAATAATATATTTATATCAGCCTCAAGTTGTCACGTGTTTAATATTTCAGTGTTCCAGTTAAGAGTGTGTGTGTGTGGGGGGGGGGAGGGGGGAGGGGGGAGGGGGGTGAATTTAAAAAAAGATACGAACGGTAATTTTTAGGATTAACGTGTTGAAACATTGACTTGGAACACTTCATTATCACAACAGTTCACAGTAGAGTCTACAGTAACGACTCAAAGGACTTATCCAACCCCCCCATGAGCCATTACACATTTGATGTTTCGGGAATACACATGCAATGATTAAGTCATATCCCTGTAAATATAGACTCCATGGGACTTCACATGCAATGATGACGCCATATTTCTGTAAATATGGACTCCATGGGACTTCACATGCAATGATGACGCCATATTTCTGTAAATATGGACTCCATGGGACTTCACATGCAATGATGACGCCATATTTCTGTAAATATGGACTCCATGGGACTTCACATGCAATGATGACGCCATATTTCTGTAAATATGGACTCCATGGGACTTCACATGCAATGATGACGCCATATTTCTGTAAATATGGACTCCATGGGACTTCACATGCAATGATGACGCCATATTTCTGTAAATATGGACTCCATGGGACTTCACATGCAATGATGACGCCATATTTCTGTAAATATGGACTCCATGGGACTTCACATGCAATGATGACGCCATATTTCTGTAAATATGGACTCCATGGGACTTCACATGCAATGATGACGCCATATTTCTGTAAATATGGACTCCATGGGACTTCACATGCAATGATGACGCCATATTTCTGTAAATATGGACTCCATGGGACTTCACATGCAATGATGACGCCATATTTCTGTAAATATGGACTCCATGGGACTTCACATGCAATGATGACGCCATATTTCTGTAAATATGGACTCCATGGGACTTCACATGCAATGATGACGCCATATTTCTGTAAATATGGACTCCATGGGACTTCACATGCAATGATGACGCCATATTTCTGTAAATATGGACTCCATGGGACTTCACATGCAATGATGACGCCATATTTCTGTAAATATGGACTCCATGGGACTTCACATGCAATGATGACGCCATATTTCTGTAAATATGGACTCCATGGGACTTCACATGCAATGATGACGCCATATTTCTGTAAATATGGACTCCATGGGACTTCACATGCAATGATGACGCCATATTTCTGTAAATATGGACTCCATGGGACTTCACATGCAATGATGACGCCATATTTCTGTAAATATGGACTCCATGGGACTTCACATGCAATGATGACGCCATATTTCTGTAAATATGGACTCCTTGGGACTTCACATGCAATGATGACGCCATATTTCTGTAAATATGGACTCCATGGGACTTCACATGCAATGATGACGCCATATTTCTGTAAATATGGACTCCATGGGACTTCACATGCAATGATGACGCCATATTTCTGTAAATATGGACTCCATGGGACTTCACATGCAATGATGACGCCATATTTCTGTAAATATGGACTCCCACGAATTTGTTGAATACGTTTTGATGATGCTAGTCGTTGGGGGTTGTGTATCGGGTGTAGACCAGGGGTTGTGTATCGGGTGTAGACCAGGGGTTGTGTATCGGGTGTAGACCAGGGGTTGTGTATCGGGTGTAGACCAGGGGTTGTGTATCGGGTGTAGACCAGGGGTTGTGTATCGGGTGTAGACCAGGGGTTGTGTATCGGGTGTAGACCAGGGGTTGTGTATCGGGTGTAGACCAGGGGTTGTGTATCGGGTGTAGACCAGGGGTTGTGTATCGGGTGTAGACCAGGGGTTGTGTATCGGGTGTAGACCAGGGGTTGTGTATCGGGTGTAGACCAGGGGTTGTGTATCGGGTGTAGACCAGGGGTTGTGTATCGGGTGTAGACCAGGGGTTGTGTATCGGGTGTAGACCAGGGGTTGTGTATCGGGTGTAGACCAGGGGTTGTGTATCGGGTGTAGACCAGGGGTTGTGTATCGGGTGTAGACCAGGGGTTGTGTATCGGGTGTAGACCAGGGGTTGTGTATCGGGTGTAGACCAGGGGTTGTGTATCGGGTGTAGACCAGGGGTTGTGTATCGGGTGTAGACCAGGGGTTGTGTATCGGGTGTAGACCAGGGGTTGTGTATCGGGTGTAGACCAGGGGTTGTGTATCGGGTGTAGACCAGGGGTTGTGTATCGGGTGTAGACCAGGGGTTGTGTATCGGGTGTAGACCAGGGGTTGTGTATCGGGTGTAGACCAGGGGTTGTGTATCGGGTGTAGACCAGGGGTTGTGTATCGGGTGTAGACCAGGGGTTGTGTATCGGGTGTAGACCAGGGGTTGTGTATCGGGTGTAGACCAGGGGTTGTGTATCGGGTGTAGACCAGGGGTTGTGTATCGGGTGTAGACCAGGGGTTGTGTATCGGGTGTAGACCAGGGGTTGTGTATCGGGTGTAGACCAGGGGTTGTGTATCGGGTGTAGACCAGGGGTTGTGTATCGGGTGTAGACCAGGGGTTGTGTATCGGGTGTAGACCAGGGGTTGTGTATCGGGTGTAGACCAGGGGTTGTGTATCGGGTGTAGACCAGGGGTTGTGTATCGGGTGTAGACCAGGGGTTGTGTATCGGGTGTAGACCAGGGGTTGTGTATCGGGTGTAGACCAGGGGTTGTGTATCGGGTGTAGACCAGGGGTTGTGTATCGGGTGTAGACCAGGGGTTGTGTATCGGGTGTAGACCATGGGTTGCGTATCGGGTGACCATAGGTGTAATAGGTGATTTAAAAAAAAACATCTACCCCTCCTCCCCCCCTCCCAACAAATGTGTTCACCCCGACGTTGCCCTTCTACTTGAACGGGAGACAAAATCATTCATGGAGTACCGGTATTGCAATTCAAGTGCTTGGACCTTATAAAATATTTCTTATATACGCAGGCTACAATTAGTACATAATATTCGCGACAAAATATATTAATAGAGATCCTCATTATAGAACAAAAGGGATTTCGTTGGTAATTGATTCACGTCTGGTTTATGAGAAACGCTGTGTAATAGCAACATTGGATTTTGTCAAACATAACTGTCTTATTAGTGGGTTCGATAGGTTGTTTGAATAATTTTCTATGCTTATTACAGTTGAAAAATCCTTGTTCGCAAAGACAGCTTGCTGCAAAACGCAGGAACTTTTTTTCACTGCCTCCTGGTGTGCAATTTCGACCGACAGACTTTACGGCACTTCATATCTTTGAGCAGAAGAAATAAAATAGGCGACTGGCCTAATGATAATGGCGCGCATAAGTCGAGAATGGCGGTTACGCTAACTGCCCAGCCAAAAGTAAAACACATCATGTCTGGTGCGGCTTTCCGGTAAAACTTGCAAGGTGCATTAATGCCAGAAATAAAATTCAGTCGTTGCAACAAAAGCGCCTTTTAATGTAATTTTTGGTTATTTCCTTTGAGCTCTCATCACCCTAAAGGTTTGAATTTTTTTGAGCACTCATCACCCCAAAGATTTGAATTGTTTTGAGCACTCATCGCCCTAAAGATTTGAATTTTTTGAGCACTCATCACCCCAAAGATTTGAATTTTTTTAGCACTCATCACCCCAAAGATTTGAATTTTTTTGAGCACTCATCACCCCAAAGATTTGAATTTTTTTGAGCACTCATCACCCCAAAGATTTGAATTTTTTTGAGCACTCATCACCCCAAAGATTTGATTTTTTTTGAGCACTCATCACCCAAAGTTTTGAATTTTTTTGAGCACTCATGACCCCAAAGATTTGAATTTTTTTTAGCACTCATCACCCAAAAGTTTTGATTTTTTTTAGCACTCATCACCTCAAAGATTTGAATTTTTTTTAGCACTCATGACCCCAAAGATTTGAATTTTTTTGAGCACTCATGACCCAAAGATTTGAATTTTTTGAGCACTCATCACCCCAAAGATTTGAATTTTTTAGAGCACTCATCACCCCAACGATTTTGATTTTTTCGAGCACTCATCACCCCAAAGATTTGGATTTTTTTGAGCACTCATCACCCAAAAGATTTTGATTTTTTGAGCACTCATCACCTCAAAGATTTGGATTTTTTCGAGCACTCATCACCTCAAAGATTTTGATTTTTTTGAGCACTCATCACCCCAAAGATTTTAATTTTTTCGAGCACTCATCACCTCAAAATTTGGATTTTTTCGAGCACTCATCACCCCAAAGATTTGGATTTTTCGAGCACTCATCACCCAAAAGATTTGGATTTTTTTTAGCCTACATTACCCCAAAAGTTGTGATTCTTTTGAAGCAGGGACTACATGCTATTAGATATAAGATGCTTTAACAAAAATCAACATTTTTTTTACACACACACACACACACACACATATATATATATATATATATATATATATATATATATATATATATATATATATATATACGTTTTTACACATAAACACCATACATCAGTAACAATGACTGCTGCAGGCTGTGGTAGCAATCAGCAGTGGTTGCAATCAAATGATAATTTCATCGGGTCATGTCAAGCGAACCACGCGTTGAAACTTTTACAACAAGAAAACCAACAAAACAAATGGGAGATGGGTTGATCGATTTTGTGCCACTCTCATGTTTACTTGGAAGATGCACACCTGTCTTTCTGTCCACGCCGCACCTTTCCGCAACCCCCTCTCCGCTGTGATTTTGATACATGACTAGAGATGACAGATCAACTGATGGCTGTTCGTACACGAGTCAAGTCAAGGAGATAATGCATGCAGGCAAGAGGAAATCTATTGCTAAAATTAAGATAATATTGTATCAGAAGGGAAACAGAATGGGGGTCAGGTTGGGAATATTAACTTCTTTAGAAAGATTTTTTTATTTAAAAATCGTCTATATTCATAGAGGTTGTCTATAGTTTTATGTGAACGAGTATACTTCAAATTTACAAGCAAAAAAGAACTAGGCAAAACAACAACAAGATCAACAACAACACAACCTATCTGACATAAAAACACACACAAAAGAGGTTCATTATTTAAAAAAAAAAGAAAGAAATAGTATCTAAGGACGCTACACAAACAAGAGTAAGAAGAATGGTATCTAAGGATGCCTAAAAAAACAAGAGTAAGAAGAATGGTATCTAAGGATGCCTCAAAAAACAAGAGTAAGAAGAATGGTATCTAATGATGCCTCAAAAAACAAGAGTAAGAAGAATGGTACCAAAGGACACCCCACAAACAAGAGGGTATGAATGACAAAAATGTGAGTGTTGTAGGCTATGAATAGGCACAGTTCAAGTGATATAGGCATAGTTCAAGTGATCTAGGCATAGTTCAAGTAATCTAGGCGTAGTTCAACTGATCTAGGCATAGTTTAACTGATCTAGGCATAGTTTAACTGATCTAGGCATAGTTTTAGTGATATCCACTTTTTTTTGTTGTTTTTTGGTTGTTTGTTGCTTGGTCAAAGTGAATCCAATGAGTGATTAATCATTCACCCCTATCCAAGATGGTGGGTAGTAGTCATCATAGACAAATCCCAAAGCCTCTAATGAAAACGGAAGTGGAAATTTCTTATAGTAGATCACGTGGCCCCCTGACAGCCAACCAGCCCACCAGCCGTAGGACCCCACCGAAATGATCACGTGATCGCAGCTGGACAGGATGCCGAAATGCAGTTCTGCCGGCGCAGGTCCCAACACGACGACGTCCGTCCCACCGAGGTGTGCTCGGCACCACGCCAAATTATTGCCCGACACCAAATACACGACCCTCTTTCCAGGGAGGAGCTGCGACATTTTGAGAAAAGCCTTCTGGAAGTAAGTTACCGGGGCCTCGCACAGGATGCCGTTGGATTGGTCGTCTCGCTGTCGCACGTGCACGCCAACGAATACGACGTCTGATTGGTTGAACTTCCGGCGGATGTCGGCCATGATCTTCTCGACAGTGAGGCTGCAATGCAAATACAAATAAATTAATGTCTAAAAGACGCGTGTGTGCCAGCGCTGAGAAGGAATATTATTTTTAAAAAAAATGTATTGTTATTGAAACAAAGACATATACACTTATATGTTTGTAATTGAATTTTTAAAATTGATAAATCACTTGCTTTTTTTTTTTGTGTGTGGAAAAAAATTAACTAATTAAATCAATTTTTTCAGTTAAGAAATAAATAAAACCGTAATGTCTTATAGGGCACTGTGAATACACAACACATTGTTTTGGTTGGGATTTAAAATTGATTCCTTATATCTCTGTTTCACGGAGCTCTACAAAAAATCTAATTAGGTACCCGCAAACGGCTTAATCTATTCCACTGTCAAAGTGCGTTTTAGAGTCTGGCCTTAAAAGCCATGAACAATTTTAATTTCACATCGACATAGGATAAAAATGAAAGACTGAATTTCGTTTAAACGTAGCGCCTCTAGCTTACGTTCGGAAGTTTATAAGTAATTTACATATTTCCCTAAATTTAATATAGCATCACAAAAGTATGTTTTTATATTCTCTCGATTGAATCTACTCTTGTGTACAACAATATTTTAGTGTACTCACTGGTGCGTCTTTTGTAAAAACAAAAACAAACAAACAAACACCAAAATCTATTGTTCTATTATAACAATAAATAGTGGAACACGATATGTTTAGGCTAGACAGAGAGCCGCAGAAACACAGAGACACAGTCTGACACAGTGAGAACAGACTGACACAGGAAGAGACACGGGGAAAGACACAGGGGAAAGACACAGTCTGACGCAGAGACGCACACTGACACAGAGACACAGACTGGCGGAGCAACATTTTGATCTGGAAATATTTAAGTTCTCCAATTCCAAATAATGCGTTTCTCTATTCTCCTATTGTCCTGCTGACGCAGGCGTTTAGCCGAAACGGTTCTTTTGATTTGTTCTGTTGTTGTGTTTGTTTTTTTCCCCAAGCGTACACCTAACTCGTTCTACTGTTTTATTTCCTTCACATGCCTTTCACGCAGCACCCGATACCGTATGGGACTCGTTAACCTTGGATGACAACTCATCTGCAGCACCCGATACCGTATGGGACTCGTTAACCTTGGATGACAACTCATCTACAGCACCCGATACCGTATGGGACTCGTTAACCTTGGATGACAAATCATCTACAGCACCCGATACCGTATGGGACTCGTTAACCTTGGATGACAACTCATCTACAGCACCCGATACCGTATGGGACTCGTTAACCTTGGATGACAACTCATCTACAGCACCCGATACCGTATGGGACTCGTTAACCTTGGATGACAAATCATCTACAGCACCCGATACCGTATGGGACTCGTTAACCTTGGATGACAAATCATCTACAGCACCCGATACCGTATGGGACTCGTTAACCTTGGATGACAACTCATCTACAGCACCCGATACCGTATGGGACTCGTTAACCTTGGATGACAAATCATCTAAGAGAAGGCAAAACTCTGAAATCACAGTTGGAGTCCCGTAGTCGTAAAGCAAATTGAAACAATCAAGACACACTGCTGGTCATCTATTGCACTCTGGTCTATTTTCAGTCGTCTTGACTAGTCTTGCGATTGGCACAAAAAGGCAAGGACGAGATAGTGAGGCTGACGAATTGGGCAACTTTCACTCACTTTAAACAAAATACAGGCTCAAGTCAAGGTTTACTACTCAACACGAAACCTTGGTCATTTCCCATGCGAAAGACGAACAATATATTTATTTATTTTAAAAAAAAGTACAAATTTGAACAATTTTAAAACACGTCACTTGAGTTAGGTATCACAATGTTCCACTATTCGTATTTAAAACTTCACGTTTTTTCACTTCATACCGAAGTGGTGGACTCAGTGAAAACTCTCTTCTGATTTCATCCCTGACGCCATCAAAATACTTCCACGACTGCATGTAGCCAGCGATACGGACGTCACTGTTGGGGATGTGGGTGAACTTGGGATCAAAGTAAGCGTAGCCGGACTCAACAATCTTCGGCCACCTGTGTAGGAGGAAATATTTGTAAAATGTACTTGAAAAGAAAATCTTTTTTAGATGCTACTAGTGAATATTTTTGTCGAGGATTTAAGGAACGCATATCATCATAATAAAATTATATAAAAACCCAAACAAAATAAACTCACATAAAAATCCGTGTAGGTTCCTGATTGCTAAAACTTGCAGTAATTCTTACAGTGGCTATATACACACTAATTTGTGGCTATGTACAAACTAACCTTTTGGCTATATACACACTAATTTTTAGCTATGTAAACACTAAGGTCTAGAAGCTTGAAGATCAAGCCCCTTTACAATGATATTTTCCAATCTGGGGCGTTTGCAATACAGGGGTGGCAATTTGAAGATCATTTGGGCATTTAGTATCTGAGATATGAAATGTGTTATTTTTTGGTAAAAGCTTTTGGGGGAGGGGTTGGGCTAGGATGGTGGGATTAATGTTAGAGAAGAGACCTTAAAAAATGCTAACCCTTGTAAATGTTTGTCCTTCAATTTAATACAACAATAATTTAAATTACTGTAAAGTTTTATTCTACAACGCTGATACTCGCGGCCCAAACAGGCCACCAAATTACAATTAAGGCTTACATACGGGGAGAATGGATTTCTTCTTTACTAGCTCTTCCACTAAGGTGATTGGGAGACATTTATAGATGCTCAGGTAAGGCAAAGGCTCAGGTGAGTCAAAGACTCAGGTGGGTCAAAGGCTCAGGTGAATCAAAGAACAAACTCGATTGAAAAACAATAATTTAGGATCAACACAAATTTATTGTTTTTAAATAAATATTCATAAAATAAATTAAAAACATACATCTTTTTTCCAGTTGCAGTCTATAATGTGAGACTTTGACCCTCTTCAAAATGACTTAAAATAATATTCAATGCATGGCCATAAATGTATAAGCATTAGAGCCTCACCAAAATGTCGATGCGTGATACTCCACGTGGGTGAGGTTAAAAACTCGTGTCAAGTCCAGATCTTCCGTGTAAGGAAGCACAAACGGGTGACGTCCATTCGCCCTCGCGACTCCAAGCAGAGAAGCATATTTAAACAACTTGTTGCCCAGTCGGCCAGTGTCGTGGTCAATCGTCAGCAGCCAAAGGCGATGAGGTGCGGACGTTGCTAAGTGACTAGCATCACTAGCGTCACTAGCGTCACTAGCGTCACTAGCGTTTCCGGAAGTTGATTCGCAGCCGCACGTGGAATGACTTTCCGCGGAATCGAAAGTGAAAACGGGAAAATCCGCCGCATAAAAAACTTGTGGTGCGATGACGAGCAAAAAACATGCTAAAATTAGAGCCACCAGGAGGTAGTTGAAACATTTGGGTTTTAGTGGACACCACATCCTTTTCTGAAGTCAAGGGTCAGTTCGAATTCACCAGTGCCGCGTCGATTTTCTGTTTGCCTTGTGGAGAGAATGGCCCGTTGTTCTTTTTCTTTTCATTTTGAACGTTAAAATAAATTTCAGATGAACGAACAAAACATCCTATACATTAGTAATAAATTATCAACGCACAATTCACCAAGGCACATTTTAGAAACTTTCCGACGCCAGAGCTGTAACAAATTATCAACGCACAATTCACCATGACACTTTTTAGAAACTTTCCGACACCAGAGCTGTAATAAATTATCAACGTACAATTCACCATGACACTTTTTAGAAACTTTCCGACACCAGAGCTGTAATAAATTATCAACGTACAATTCACCATGATACTTTTTAGAAACTTTCCGACACTAGAGCTGTAATAAATTATCAACGCACAATTCACCATGACACTTTTTAGAAAATTTCCGACACCAGAGCTGTAATAAATTATCAACGCACAATTCACCATGACACTTTTTAGAAACTTTCCGACACCAGAGCTGTAATAAATTATCAACGCACAATTCACCATGACACTTTTTAGAAACTTTCCGACACCAGAGCTGTAATAATTTATCAACGCACAATTCACCAAGACACTTTCTAGAAACTTTCCGACGCCAGAGCTGTAAGAAATTATCAATGCACAATCCAACGAGACACTTTTAGAAACCTGCTGACATCAGAGCTATAAGAAATATCAATGCACAATTCACCAAGACACTTTTAGAAACCTGGTAACTTCAGAGCTGTAAGAAATATCAATGCACAATTCACCAAGACACTTTTAGAAACCTGGTGATGTCAGAGCTTTAAGAAATATCAATGCACAATTCACCAAGACACTTTTAGAAACCTGGTGACGTCAGAGCTGTAAAAAATATCAATGCACAATTTACCAAAACACTTTTAGAAACCTGGTGACGTCAGAGCTGTAAGAAATCATCAACACACAATTTACCAAGACACTGTTAGAAACTTGGCGATGTCAGTGCTTAAAAAAAATTATTCAACCCACAATTCACGTAGAAATTTTTAGAAACATGGTGACGTCAGAGCTGTAAGAAATCATCAATGCACAATTCACCAAAACACTTTTAGAAACCTGGCGATGTCAAGGCTGAAGTCCAACCTGTCGTTCCCTCCAGATGTAATCTATAAACAAAACTCTGGTGTGTTTGTTTAAGGATGAGCGGGCAAGAGCCCCGTGGTTGACACAAGATCAGGGCTTGTTAATGTTAGAACACCTGTTTGTTGACACAGCTGTAGAGAGATGTGACAGTTGTTTTTTGTGGTTTTAATCCGTAGTTTAACAAGGGACGCAGACTCAGTAACAGTCAACCCAAAGTAATTTTTCACCTTAGGACAAAAACTGAAAAGAGAGAAAAAAAAAGACTTTCAGCAATGATGTGCAATGTCTTTCTGTACTGTTACCCTTCTGACGTGCAATGTCTTTCTCTACTTGCACCATTCTGATGTGCAAAGACTCTCTCTACTTACACCATTCTGACGTGCAATGTCTTTCTCTCCTTGCACCATTCTGACGTGCCACGTCTTTATCTACTTGCACACTTCTGACGTGCAATATCTTTCTCTACTTACACCATTCTGACGTGCAATGTCTTTCTCCCCTTGCACCATTCTGACGTGCAATGTCTTTCTCTACTTACACCATTCTGACGTGCAATGTCTTTCTCCCCTTGCACCATTCTGACGTGCCACGTCTTCATCTAATTGCACCATTCTGACGTGCAATGTCTTTCTCTACTTACACCATTCTGACGTGCAATGTCTTTCTCCCCTTGCACTATTCTGACGTGCAATGTCTTTCTCTACTTGCATCATTCTGATGTGCAAAGACTTTCTCTACTTACACCATTCTGACGTGCAATGTCTTTCTCTCCTTGCACCATTCTGACGTGCCACGTCTTTATCTACTTACACACTTCTGACGTGCAATGTCTTTCTCTACTTACACCATTCTGACGTGCAATGTCTTTCTCCCCTTGCACCATTCTGACGTGCAATGTCTTTCTCTACTTACACCATTCTGACGTGCAGTGTCTTTCTCCCCTTGCACCATTCTGACGTGCAATGTCTTTCTCTACTTACACCATTCTGACGTGCAATGTCTTTCTCCCCTTGCACCATTCTGACGTGCAATGTCTTTCTCTACTTACACCATTCTGACGTGCAGTGTCTTTCTCCCNGTCATTTCCTCCTGCCCCACCCAAAAGACATGACCACGCCCCCCCTACAGCTTTGCCCTGACAGCTCACGAGGGCGTTAACAATTATTTTTTTTTAAAAACGTCCTTAATTTTTTTTTTTTTGTACACCACTACACACGCTCTTGGCCCCAGCGGACCGACCAATGATGTCCAACGATTTGCCGACGCCCCCAGTCCAGCGGCGGACACCGTCCATGACAAGAATTGGGGTTCTCACAACTGCACCAGTTATCTTCGGTACAAGCGTTTGAAAGTGCCAATAAAATTGATACTATTTATAACTGCATACGCTTCATGGAGTGTGGACTTCGCTTTTTGAACTTTGTTTCTTGCATGTAATCAATAGATCAATGCAAAGATTACAATCTGACGGGAAGTGTAACTTATTATAGATATTCTATAAACGAGTATCCTATGTATTTCAGAAATTAAACAAACAGATCGGTTCTCTTCCGCTAATTGACAATGTCCACCTTGTTCCGTGCGATCCCCTATGCCCACCCCAACATTATGGCTACCTCAAATTAAATCTGAAACCTTGAAAAAAAAATGCTAATTAAATAAATAAATCAAAATATAAATAAACTAATCAACAACTTATCAGGATCAACATTAAAGCAAAAATTTATGATGAAAATATTCACGAAAATGTAGTCAAACTAAGGAATGTTTGTTTCCTGGAGAAGACTTCCTGCCGAAGCGTTCGTTGTTTTGTTACGTCCCTGTTTTAGGCTTCCCCATTCTTTGTTCCACACATTTCCTTCTACGTAAACCTAAATTCAGTCTCATCCCACCCCCTTGTCTCCCCACCCACTCTTATTATCTAATACATTCGTCGGTGAACTGGGCTTGTCTTACTCCACCCATCACTGCCACGCTACAGCCCATATAGGGCTTTGGCCTGCCTCACCGCTTCCACCCATCCATCACTCTGGTGCTACAGCCCATATAGGGCTTTAGCCTGCCTCACCACTTCCACCCATCCATCACTCTGGTGCTACAGCCCATATAGGGCTTTAGCCTGCCTCACCACTTCCATCCATCCATCACTCTGGTGCTACAGCCCATATAGGGCATTGGCCTGACTCACCGCTTCCACCCATCCCTCTGGTGCTACAGCCCATATAGGGCTTTGGCCTGCCTCACCGCTGCCTTCCATCCATCACTCTGGTGCTACAGCCCATATAGGGCTTTGGCCTGCCTCACCGCTTCCATCCATCCATCACTCTGGTGCTACAGCCCGTATAGGGCTTTGGCCTGCCTCACCGCTTCCATCCATCCATCACTCTGGTGCTACAGCCCGTATAGGGCTTTGGCCTGCCTCACCGCTTCCATCCATCCATCACTCTGGTGCTACAGCCCATATAGGGCTTTGGCCTGTCTCACCACTTCCATCCATCCATCACTCTGGTGCTACAGCCCATATAGGGCTTTGGCCTGCCTCACCGCTTCCACCCATCCATCCCTCTGGTGCTACAGCCCGTATAGGGCTTTGGCCTGCCTCACCGCTGCCTTCCATCCATCACTCTGGTGCTACAGCCCATATAGGGCTTTGGCCTGTCTCACCACTTCCATCCATCCATCACTCTGGTGCTACAGCCCGTATAAGGCTTTGGCCTGCCACACCGCTTCCATCCATCCATCACTCTGGTGCTACAGCCCATATAGGGCTTTGGCCTGCCTCACCGCTTCCATCTATCCATCACTCTGGTGCTACAGCCCATATATGGCTTTGGCCTGCCTCACCGCTTACTTCCACTCAGACCTAGCTTTTTTTCCCCATCCTTGGATTCTCAGCTGCCGTAGATCTTTTTCCACCTCATCCATTCATCTCAGCCTAAATCTACCTTATAGTCGCTTTCCTCGTAAATTACCCCAAGTGGGACAGCAATGATAATCTTGGGGCTCAATAGATATAATTAAAATCATATACAATTTTTAATATGTTGACATATATATTTATCGTAAACCATCTCATATCTGTATCTTAATGTCTGGCTTTATCCCTTTTTTTTCTAGGTTTGAGAAAATCTGAAAAACACTCCAACATGGCATCACTTTAACTTTAGATGTTGCTGTGCTGTGTGGAATATTTTCTCATCTTTCTTCTTGTTATTTGATGAGCTCACATCTCAAGCAAACAGCATACTAATATATTATAAAAATTGTTATCATTAATCCAAATGTCTTCGTTTACTGGTTCAGTAACTCAGTTCAATCATTTCTATCCAGGAAAACATTTTGGAAAAATCAAATCTATTTGTTGTTAAGAATGTGTACAAAGAAAATGCTAGATGTTTCTTCAGTTGATATTAAGACTTGATTTTAAATACGTATAATATAATAAAATACATTGTTTATGTTGTAAATGTACTAACACATTAAATTTTTACCGTAACATATTTTCAGGAAACTTCTTTATATTTAAACATAAGTGATTTTGATAAAATGCTGATTATGATTCATAGATGCAAGAGAGGATTCAAATTTATTTTATCAGTTGTCGTTGGGATGTAGAATAATTGCCACCCATAATTCAAAATGAATCAAAGGGTTTTCACAATGTTTCTCTTTGAATGGTTGACATGAATGATGAACTAAAATAATTCATTTACTAATCAATTTGTTTTGGTTGTTTTTATTGATTTTGTTCTCAATGGTTGTGGCATGTTGTGTGTTGTAACAATCTAAACTTTCCTTGTTGTAACAATCTAAACTTTGTTGTAACAATCTAAACTTTCTCTGTTGTAACAAGCTAAACTTTGTCTAATGGAACAATCTACACTTTCTCTGTTGTAACAATCTAAACTTTGTCTGTTGTAACAATCTAAACTTTCTCTGTTGTAACAATCTAAACTTTGTCTGTTGTAACAATCTAAACTTTCTCTGTTGTAACAATCTAAACTTTCTCTGTTGTATCAATTTAAACTTTGTCTGTTGTAACAATCTAAATTTTGTCTGTTGTAACAATCTAAATTTTGTCTGTTGTAACAATCTAAACTTTGTCTGTTGTAACAATCTAAACTTTGTCTGTTGTAACAATCTAAACTTTGTTGTAACAATCTAAACTTTTTCTGTTGTAGCAATCTAAACTTTGTCTGTTGCAACAATCTAAACTTTGTTGTAACAATCTAAACTTTGTCTGTTGTAGCAATCTAAACTTTGTTGTAACAATCTAAACTTTGTCTGTTGTAGCAATCTAAACTTTGTCTGTTGTAACAATCTAAACTTTGTTGTAACAATCTAAACTTTGTCTGTTGTAGCAATCTAAACTTTGTCTGTTGCAACAATCTAAACTTTGTCTGTTGTAACAATCTAAACTTCGTCAGTCTTATGGAAAAGAAAGGCTAAACTTTTAAAATTTATTTCATGAACTTTTTTATTTGATCCTAATTTTAATATTTTCATTTTTTGAATTAGGGCTTGTGCACATTCAACATATTGAAGCTCAGCATTGATTAATGATTCACATTAAAGTGTTTAACCCTAAATAAAGCAGGAAACAATTGATTGGAACCAACATTTGGTTGGTTAATAATTCACAAGCTTTAAAGCTACTTTTATATATAAATGTATTTATAAAGTTGCTAAGATCCTTCCTAGCCTCACCTTAGAAAAAAAAAATAATGACCATTTGGCTGTATAAGCCCAGAAAAAATCTGCTAGCTTCTCAGCTGTTTGGCTAAGATCAGGATGTAGTGCCTGCTCTTATCCCGCCGGGTTACCAAACCTTTTGGAGGTATATGATATGTCACTTGGTTTTCAGCCGGGGCCAGGCTGATTGGACGAAGAAATGAGATGGCCACAAGGCCAAGATTCCTGCAAGGGCTGGCTTTCAAGAGGGACTACCCCAGTGTTAGAGTACTTCTGGGGGAACACTTAATTTTAAAAAAAAAAAATATATATATACTGAGCAGTGGTTCTCTACCAATATCTTGTGATGGTTGAAGTCAGAGCTAATAAATTTTATTGTAGGACATGCTCAACTTTATAAAAAAATCAGTTTTTTTTGTGACCTCGTTTATTTTTTTTAATGCCGCAAGGAGTGTAATGAAGCTCTTTCCTGCTGCGAAGTCCAGCTTTGAAAATGAACATCTTATTTGAGATCAGGGATAAGGAGATAAACCTTGACTAACAACACAAACTCACTGTTTAATTTTGGAATATTACAAATGATTACAGTTGAGCAACTAATGTTAGCTGTGACTGAACAAATAAGAACAAATATCAAACCACATTTTGTACAAGTGCTTTGAAGAATGGCAATTAAGTTTTAATAAATCCCTTACATTATTATAAAGGAGAAGATTAACAAAAAAGATTCTGATTCTAATTTTTACTGTTAGCCTTATAAAGTTTATAATTATTTATTATCAAGAGTTGAAAGTAAAACTAAAATATAATTAACGTAAATTTCCCTGATTTTAAATAAAATAAAAAAATAAATAATAATAATTGTTGCTAATTTTCGCCCCTACCATTGATTTAAACTGGGTTTCATTTAAAATTAAAAAGTTCATTATAATGTATGATTATTTTTAAAAAGTAAGGCCAAAGAGAGCTAACCAAGAAAAAAATAAAATATTTAAAGTTAATTATTTTACGCTTTAAGGCAGACCTGCACAACTCAACATGTAAGGTGGGCCATAATACGTTATGAAAAACTTATAATACTTTATGAAAAGCTTTTGTGGGCCGAAAGATGATAGGAAAGGGAGAAAGCTATTAAGAAAATAATAATAATAAAGAATACTTCGTTACTTCGCGGGCCACCAAGTGGGTGCTGGCGGACCACATGCGGTCCTCGAGCCTTATGTTGTGAAGGCCTGCTTTAAGGGAATAAACCTTGCACAGAAAACTTTAACTCTAAAAATATTGACACAAATTAAATGGGGAATAATTGTTGCAATCTTAAAATTAATATAAAAATACGCGATAGCCTCCCATGGACTAAAAATAATAATAATAAATAATAACATTCATAAAAAAAAATTACAAGACTGCCGTAAGAATGGAAAGAGGTCATTTCTGCTGTCATTTCCGTTAATGTTTAAACGAAATGACAGATCGTTCCGGCCACTAAATGTTATAACTTTTTTTGCAAAATATACTTTCCCGGTGAATGTTCGTTTCAACCAATTAGTGCTTAGAGGCTGTATCAGTTGTGGTGAACAAGACCAAGTTCATTTCATGCAACGTTTTCGTTCGAAATCAATAACTTTATTGGATATCACAGCCAGGCAACTTTGTGATAATGAAAGCCAGAGGAAATCTTAAAAAAGGAATTGGAAAAGAAATAAAACAAATCGTATACTTAATTTAATTTTTATTCAAATATATTATAGAGATTCATATGCAATTAACATACTCTCATTATATATATATAAGAATGAGCTAGGCTGACCATAACGCCAAAGAGACGAAGTGATTTAAATACGTTCGGATTCTTTAAATGAACGATAGTGATTTTCTAGTATGTTACAGATATCGAATAAATTTAAATGCGCAAAAAATAATAAAATGTATGCGTTTTATTTTAGAATGTGTTTAAGTATTATTATTATAAATAACAAATGCATGTAAAGTAACAATAAAGGAACTATTTTAACCATTTTTTAACCTTCCTAATGCTGCGACCCTTTTAATTCAGTTCCTCATGTTGTGGTGACCCCCCAAAATTAAACTATTTTCGTTGCTACATCATTAAAAATGTGTTTTCCTATGGTCTTAGGTGAGGCATGTGTTAGTGTCGTTCGGCCCCCAAAGGGGTCACCACCCACAGGTTGAAACCGCTGGTCTTAAGGAACACCCCCCCCCCCACCAGAAAAAAACAATTAAACAAAAAATAAATCAATATGAAGTTTGTATTTAAAACCTGAGACAAGTTCTTTGTATTAAAATGTTATTGATATCTAAATTATCATAAATAGGATTATACAATTCAATTAGGTCGATTTGTTTATTTTTAAAAAAAATATATTTTATTATTTAAAAAAATAAAATACATAATAAAGGGTGAGTACACAGTGTTTATTTTTAAACCTTTTATGAACAAATACATATTTACGTCCTCATTTTTTTTTTTTCTGAAGTGCCTATTGGGTTTATGCAAGCTCTCAGATAAGACTTTCAAATGAAATGGGGCCTATAAAAATTATCAGCTACACTAAACATATACTTTAAAAAAAAAAAATCCCCCCCCCCACACACACACACACACACACACACACACACACACACACACACACACACACACATATCACATCACAACACATTACGACCTTCTTTATTTCTTTTAAATCACTGTCAAGGTTTCGAGTCGTCAAACCCTGGTCACGACATGGATTCCATGACGAAGTGGTGTGATGATTAAATGCCATTGAAAGTTATTTTTATGGGGACGGAATCGAAATAAGCCGACAAACTACCCCCAGACCAACACATGACCGATGCGGTCCGTCGACTCGTTCTAGCAAACCCCCCTTCCCCCCAAGCGTGGGCAGTTGAGGGGGGGGAAGGATTGCAGGGAATGATGTTTCAGTGCTTCAAGGAGTGAAGGTATCATTCAATTAACCTACTAATGCGCGGGTAGCCGGTATACTTGAGCGGGTAGCCGGTATACTTGAGCAGGTAGCCGGTATACTAGCCATTGACGTCACCCAAAATGAAGCGTTGGGGCCCACAACGTATGTGCTATTTAAAGTGTGGGATCCAATGAGATCTAAGGCAGTGCAACTTGGAAACAAACTCCCATTAAGTATCATTTGAATATAAATAATTTTTTAAAATTTATAAAGAAATCCACCCCCACCCCCCACCCCCCACCCACATACACAGACACAAACAGAACTTATTTCACCCACCTTTTGGCACACAGCTGAGTGACCCAATTATTACGAGTTCTGGTGTTCAGCACGCTTCGTTCCAGGTATTTGCTTTAGATTCGGTCGATTGGACTGGATTTTCAGATTAGCTTCTATCGTGCTTGCCGTGATTTCCTCGCGGCTTTTGAGAACTTGGTGAGGCTTTAAGCCAGGGGAAAACCCAGGCATGTCCAATGTTTAGGTTAGCCACACGGAACGCAGGGGATTGGCAAAACTCACAGGGACAGTCGCCACGCTATCATATATTTGGCCAGATCAAGTGTTACGTTTTGATTGTTGAAACACACACGGAAATGTACGCACCGCACCGCACCGCATCACACCGTGAAATGTTGGTAAGTGTGAGCAGACTGAGCTCTTCACAAGAAGAAAAAAAAAATCTAAAAGGGCTCTTATTGTAGAATACTTTGAATACTTTTATAGCGCCTGCAGTGGAATGATGTGGTCTATTATAGCAGTTGAAATTTGAGCATTAAAGAAAAAAAAAACGAAAAAAAAAAACAACAACCTTTCAAACAATGCTAGTGTCCCTCATGTCGTCTTTGACGGTCTCGCTTGAATAGTACTAAAACAAAAATTCCTGTTAGGGATCAACAAAAGGGGTTTTAAACCATATTTAAAAAAAATACCAAATGATGGGTTGCGTGACATGCTTCTATTTTTTTTTTTTGAAGTGGTGGTATTCCCCCGGGGGCGGGGGGGGGGGGGGGGGGGTTTTGGGGGGTTTCATCTTTTACAATGTTTTTTTTTTTTCTCTGAAATGCCTATTGGGTTTATGCAAACTCTCAGATAAGACTTTCAAATGAAATGGGGCCTATAAAAATTATCAGCTACACTAAACATATACTTTAAAAAAAAAAAAGGAATTGAAACTATTTGCGTTTAAAGGAGGTTCGTATTAAGCGGTAATTTTAAGAGCACTACATTTTTTTAATGTGTTCGGTATTATAACTTTATGTCGTATGCGCCCCCCCCCCCACGCACACACACGCACACACACACACACACACACACACACACACACACACACATATCACATCACAACACATTACGACCTTCTTTATTTCTTTTAAATCACTGTCAAGGTTTCGAGTCGTCAAACCCTGGTCACGACATGGATTCCATGACGAAGTGGTGTGATGATTAAATGCCATTGAAAGTTATTTTTATGGGGACGGAATCGAAATAAGCCGACAAACTACCCCCAGACCAACACATGACCGATGCGGTCCGTCGACTCGTTCTAGCAAACCCCCCTTCCCCCCAAGCGTGGGCAGTTGAGGGGGGGGAAGGATTGCAGGGAATGATGTTTCAGTGCTTCAAGGAGTGAAGGTATCATTCAATT